>CM045588.1:5730971-5962522 GCA_024721215.1 Cheumatopsyche charites
AAAATATATATTTAAAAATAGGAAAATTTCGTACATAAAATTCAAACTGAATTGTTGGTAAAAATAAGAACAAAGTTGAATCGAGTTAATTAATCTAAAAATATAGCGAAATTCATGTACAAAATAATAATTTACCTCATACAATAAACGAATATTAATATTCCAGAAAAAAAATCATTTTAAAATCAAAACTTTATTAATTCATAAATGACGACTTAATTCAGAAAGAGCATAAGTGACCTTTTTTATCGAAATTAAATTAAGTACAGAAAATGATTTTGTATCATATATATATAACCAATTTCCGTACTCAACTCAATATCGATAAAAAAAAATCACTTATGCCCTTTGTAAAATTCAGTCGTCAAATAGAATCTTACATACATTTCTCGCAAAATTAATCGAATCAATCGTCCGAGCACTTCATAAAACGAAAATCGCCACCGAAACAGAGTGCGGATTGAATAATTCACATGGATAAAAATTAACGACATTCACCGCAACGTCTGTGTACATATTTAATTCGGCGCACTTAGGTATATGCGAGCGCGTTGAGAGTTTTAGCTAAAGGCACCCGCGGGTACAGTTTGTTCACGTGTATCGTTTAAATATTGAATTTCGTTTTTGCTCTCTTCGCATAATCTCGCTTTAAAATTAAAATTATTCATTAACTCGAGAAGTTTGTTCTAGTTTTTATTTTTAATGCTTTAAAGTATTTTTTTTTTGTGTGGGACTAGCTTAACTGACTCGGTGTTGCTCGAGGATTTTGTGACTTTAGGTTATTTGTGTGGGGGACTGAATGTTCTAGGGGTAAGTTGTTCTGGAGTTTTAGTTTGCTTTAGTTGATAGAGTAATTAAATAGTTGCCAATGTTGCACAATACAGCTTTAATTATGACTTTCATGTGGTGTTAATATTTCTTACAAATTTATTCATTTCGGAACGAATTACCCCAGGAACTTCCAATTCGATCCCTATAAAATATTTTCCATAGGAATTACCATTGCGTATTGCCTTGCATAATATTTGCTACAATTAGGCTACTAAAAGATCCCCTGAAAACTGTTAAAGATTAGAAATCTCGCTGTTTATAAAATCTAAAATACGAACTGTAAAATATAATGATGCAGATATCTTCCCAGATATGCATTAGACTACTTAGAAAGTTTCATTGCAAAAGAGTCAACTATTTAAGAGTAAATTAATTTCATTCAAACATATATACATGAAACTTTATTTAAATAGATTTATCAAAGTAAAATATACACGTTTGATATTTATTGCTCATTTTACGTTACAGATGTTTATAATGATGTTAAAGCCAGTCGTTTCGTGGTTATGCCATTAAATGGAATATGTTTCATTAACGCTTAAGGGTGCTTGTGCTCTATTCGTCATTTAGTGAGCCCCTATAGTGGAAATTATTCAATTATCTAATAAATGTTTATGGATATGAATGACATAACGGTTTTGTCTTAAATTGGTTCATTTTTTTTATTATGAAAGTTTTCGTTCGTTTTTAATCATCGTAAAATTTTGTTTTAGTGCTTCGGAATTTTTTGATGCGAAATCGATTTTGTACACAATTCTTGTTCGTGAAAAAAATATTATTGCTAAAGAAAATTTATTCATGTATTGTAAGTTTCTTTCAAAGAAAAATAAATCAATATTTTTGAAAAATGTCTTTCGATAAAAAAAAATTGAATATAAATAACAAGAGTCATGTTTTCACAGAAAATTTTGGCAGGTATATAAATCTTGTAAAATCTACTCGTATGCACTATCAATATCTTCTAACTTTCCATTTTATTTAACCTAAAAAAAATGAGAATACATTTACTCAAACATAACATATTCAGAATCAAACTACAAAATCATATTTTTTCGATTTAAATTTTTACAAATTTTCCCAATTTAAATTTTCACAAATTTTCAACATCGCAGAATACGTTTAATACATTAGAAAGATAAAAGCATTCGAACGTATAAACGTACATTTTCCGAATTAGTTACGGATCTGCATACGTTACAAGAGTGCAATATCCGACTATGGGATACGTGATCGCAATTGCCATAGAGAGAGGGTCGCCCTAAAAGTTCGAACCCGTGCACGAGGGTCATGCGAATGGATAATCGTAAAATATTATTGATCGTCATCTCGACTAGAGGGGGGCTGTTTTAGGCCATCAGATAAAATCTTGCAACCGTGCTGTTCAGAATTAAATCTGTGTTTAATTTTTTATCATTAAATTATTTTTTTTTTACAATTTTTCTATTTTATTTAAGTTTTAAATCTTCAAATTTTATTTTAAAATAATTCAACTTTTGACTTTGTAGATATTTAATTAAATAAAAATCCATTTTTGCAGTTGGTTCTGCTCTATTTTTATCAGTGTCAATAGAAATATTCGAGGTTCAATGCTTTCGCGAAATATTCTAGAGAAAGCACAGACTGTTACAATCGTGTTTTCTATTTTGCATGCGAATGTTTTAAAATTTTTACGATGAAAATATATTTCTTCAAAAAAATATAGTAAATAATACAGATTCAAATATGTATGGAAAAGTCACTGCGTGAGTAGTGCATGCCAAAGAACAATTTATTTCCCCGAAGAAAATATATAATACGTTTCTTATTTATGGATCTTAAGTTTTAACGTAATATAAAAAACCACTTGAATCCAAATATAGAAATGAATAAGTAATTTTCAGCGAGAAATATTGCTTCCATTGTAATATTATATAGGCAAGTGTTTTATTTATCGGATGTTGTAAATTGTCGGAAAAAATTCGTGCCTTAATCAAATGCGAAATTTATACTCTCGAAGCTCGTGTTATTTTTAGTTTTTTCATAACACATTTTTTTAATACTAAAAAGAGTATTAAAAGCAAATGACTTAGTGTTAACTTAAAATAATTACTTGGATCGTTAAAAAATTCATTACACAACATGCTCGAGAAGAACGTGGGCGAAAGCGAGTTTAATTCAATTTTTAAGAAAAGATTCTTCGAGCATAATTTTGTTAAAAGGTTAATGTATTAAATGATTTATTTTGCGAAAACTTAAGAACGACCTTTAAAATTGTTAAATTTTAATTGAACGAAGCACTAACACAACAAATTTTAATTGAGTTTCATAAATAAAAAGTAAGAATGAAGCAGAGTAGTTTTTTCAGGAAATTATTCAGATAAATAACAATATTTTTCAAAAATTATATAGATAAATAACAAATGAATTTAAAAATTATTTGAACGTTCTTTTTTATCATGTTTAATGATTTTTCTAAAAAAAATAATAGTGCAGATATTTTGAAAACTTTAGAATGTTCCTTTAAAACTTCATTTAAAATTCTCAAAGTTTTGAAAAGTTATTATTTTTAGCCTCATTATCTTAAAAAATATTTTTGATATGTCGTATAGATAAAGCTTTTAAAATAGATTCGTGCTATTTTTTTTTTTCTGAATAAATCGATCATTTCATACAAGGAATCGTGAACAAAACCTCACATGCGTCAAATCAAACTCGTTCAATTTTTCCTCGAGCATTCACGCCACAACATTCAATATTTTAAATTTGAGCGCGAATTAATCACGTCAAACACTCAAAACGGGAATGTTCAACCGACACAAATCACCCTGCAACACGATATCCCATACAACAACAATAACAACGCAACAACAACACAACAACAACCTCAACAACAATGGCACACCCACGATTTTCTCTTCGGTATATGAGAGCGGCGTTCACTGCCTATCGCATTACGGCGCCGACGAATTAGGCAACTGTTCTCCGAATTCGTTTAAAATTATTATAAATGTGTTGTTATTATTATATGCCAGACGGTTTAAAGCGTTTGTGCATGCCGCGTTGCGTTTTATTGTCTTTGTTGTGCTGGATTCGATTCTTGCAGGTTTTTAGTGAAAGTCGTGTTGGTCATTCGAGTCAATCAACAAAACAATGAAACGTGTCTGATGCATTTTTTGAAATTACTTTAATTCCTTACATTATTCCATTTAGTAGTAATAAAACCTTTGAGGTATAGTAAGGTTCTATTTATGTTCTAGTAGGGTAGTTTATTTTTGATTTTGTTGTGATCTAAAATGATTTTATATAATAATAGCAATTTGATATTAGAATCATATAAATTTTCGTTTGTTGTAAGCTACAGATGTAGTTAATTCATATTAAAGTACAGAATTAATTAATATAGCTTCTGAAATTAATGATTGATTATTCGATGGCCAAACGATTTTTGTTATTTGGAAAGATTTTACATATACAAAGTTTTGACTATTAAGTGCTATAACATTTAAATCTTATTTTTTCAAAAATTACAGCTAATCACTTCTATACTCTGAATGTTTCACATGTCTTTATTCTTAATCAATATGATATATTTATCGTCTCTTTCAAATATTTAATCTATTCGATTCGAAAAAAATATACAATTTCAATACTATACAAAAATTTTTCTTAAAAATGAATTCAACTCCTTACATATTAAATTCTCATGTTAGCACCACATTCCAAGCCCAGTCAGAGTTTCTAGGCTAGCAACTATTCTTTTTCCCATTAAAATGAATTAATTTATTCAAAAATAATCGAGTAGCAATACCTGTAATAATAAATGAATAAATATTTATTAGGTGTATTCCGAGCTTATGGGGTCGTAACGCAATATCCATGGAGGACATGGTTCCGCCATAAGCGCAAATTGGTAATAATCTCTACGGTACGTGCGCTAGCATTGTGCGGTGAGCAAATTCGTGTACGTACATAATTTCGGGGTCATCCTGTATGTGGGGTGTGCGGTGAATGGGTTTTCTTATGGTGTGTGGAGAGAGCTTAGAATCGAAGCTCTATATGAGCGTTTTCTATTGATTTGTATAAGAATTGTGATGAAAAGCTTATATTTTTCTTTTATAATATACTAGCGATCGACCCTTCGGAAAAAAATGTCACTTGTACCCGTTGACTTTTTCAGTCATCATATTTACTATTAATAGATTTAAAATAATTTCATTTTGTTAAAGTCATATCAAGTATCAGTGTTGTTAAACAACAGTAATTATGACAATCTAAACTTTGCACTCAAATTGAAGTATCTATATAACACATATTTCTAAGTATGAATTTGCAAATTTTGAATCGTAAACCTATTCTTTCTTAACATACATATATTTATGGAACTGCAATTAATTAACGATTCAGCTACGAATTAGAGTCACACGACACGCGTTTAAATTCATACCACATTCACATGCACCCAATATAAGGATGCTGTAGGTATATAATGAACACAGTACATGACCCCCTTTAGTAAAGTCCCTTTTGAATGCGGAAATTGATGGTTTTTAAAATGCCTGCACTTTTAATTGGTCTCGTCCCCACTTTGCCATAATATAGGGGATGTTCGTGACGACGATGAGTCACTTCATTTATACCCGAAACCATTCGAAATTTCCATTCGATTCCATCGAAAAAACTAAAATTTTAGACTAGACATGTATCTGTTTTTAAAAATTCACTTTAAATCTTACAATCGACCACAAACAATCCGATTCGAAAAGCACAACCCTTTCATGCAATATAGACGCATCCTATACAATATACGGATTTTGCTCGTTTTGCGAACATCGCCAATCTCTTACAAGTATACGAGGTTAAAGTTCTGCGTCTGGAATAAAATTTAATATTTATTTACTTTGAGCGAAAACGACTCGATGCACGCGCCGAGAGAGAATCTTCGAGTAAAACGTGTAAATATTCCCCACGACGAGAGCAAACAGAATCGACACACCATGTGTAAAATAAAGCTGGTATATATGAATATATCTCTATTTTATACGACGGCCGAAATTGCCAAGGGGTACAAGTGACTTCGCAATAATTTTGAGAAAATTAGTTGAACATTTACCTACATGTATTAGAAGTAGGTCGAGTAATTTGATGATATATCTTGGTACATGTTCCATGTTCGTTTATATCGTTTTGCCACCAAATATATGATTCGATTCCTGTACATTACTCAATTTCGATATAAATTACACTTATTCCCTTTGGTGTTTTGAGTCGTCATATAAATATAAGTCGTTCTTTAAATATACGTATATGTGGATTGATTTGATAGTGTGTCTGTTTGATTAGTGAGTGTGATTGCGAATATTTAAATCTGTGTGTTAAAATATTTATATTACGTGGAAATGTGTATTTAAATAGTAGGGATAGCGGTTTGTTTAAAGTCTATGTTCGAATGATTTTGATGGGCTAATTTCGAGTCGATTGGATTGTGATTTGAATTCGATTTTGAATGTTTTATAAGAAGCGATTTTGTCTGTGGAAATCGATTGATTTTCTTGTGTGAATTTGGGAAAATTTTGATTTTTATATAATAAACTATCTTCCATGATTCGGCGTAACCTGAAACTCTTTTCGATTATGAAATATTCTTTAGTAATTTTCGTTCATATATTAAATCTTATTACTTACATTCATTGGTTATGCATAATATGAACTACATCTGAGTTTAAGAAAAAACCCTTTAAGATCCATCAAGCAGTAAAAAATCCCTCAAATGTTTAATGTAATGATACAGAAATCTTTCAAATATATTCATAACAACCCCGAAAAGTTTCTCTGCAGAAGAATAAGCTATCGAGGAGTTTATAAATAACACACATACATTCATTATTATTTATGCAGATACAGATGCTTGAAAATCTTCGAACGTATAGAAGTCCTATCTGATATGTATATTTATGCTTTTATTATGCAATGCGAATCCTCGGTTCGAGTTCGTGTTCTTTACAGTGAACCAAACGTTATCCTGGAAGCAGATCGCGTTACAGTTTACTGTGAAAATTGTTACCGCCGTTGCATAAACGATGCTATTATCGTTACACGTTAAAAATACACGGAAAACCATAAATGCGCTGCGGTTAATGCTGAAAATTCAGCTGAACCCGATCAATTTCGTATGATATCGTAAAATCGCAAATTGGAACGAAATTAACTTCGTGTTTAAGTTGTTTTAGTGAAAATATGTTTTAGATGATGTTTGAAAGAATATAAACTGTATCGATAAAATTATTGAGAGATTAGATGTTGATTGATATTATTACTTAATATGTACAATTGTGGATTTATAAATGTATCATTTTCAATACTATGTATAAAAAGTTGCAAATTTTTAATGTATTACGTTGCAATTTCAACCATCATCCATTTCTATATAATCTACGATAAAAATTGAACCAGTTATGAAAATTTTATGATCTTCTGTCTTTTTATTGCGAAGAAATACAAAGATCATTTTTAAAATTTAGATTCTATAAAATATTAATACAATGTTCAGTATTTCGAATAGTTCTTAAGTGAATACAAATATTTCGTTTGAATTGATATTATTGATCCTTTATAGATATAAATATAAATATACATATAAATTCATACATGTATTTATGTAATATGTTATTAATAGACAAACGGCTTATCCTTTCGCAGTGAAACTTATTTGAGCTATCGTATGCACATATTCAAAGGTTCATTACATCATTACATTTTCGAATTTAAATTTTACAGAAGCTAGCATTGAATAAAATCTAAAATCATCATATATTCAAAACTAAATCCCGGATAACATTCGAGATGAAGACACAATGGCCTATTACTGACGTCTAAAGTTTCTCGAAATCGTAATCGGATGTGTGTTGCTCTCGAAAGGAGCATCGCATGTAAATGAAATTCTTCAGTTTGACTGACACTTCTTTGAGGAAATAAAAAACGATCTCGCTAGGGGATAAGGGGGGCTACAAAAAAGTGTAAATAAATGGGACAAAGCGAGTGCCGGTCGTGAAACAAAGGCGGTTATTGAAACGCGTACGCTCCGTTGCATTCATGATATATAAATAAAATAAAATAAGACACTGAAGTCCTTTCAAGTAATGTACGCATCTATCTAGGCCTCTTTTATCGCCCAACTTTTACAGTTTTGGACTTTGAATGTGCCATCGTTTAAGATTTGAAACGATTAGATTTCGATTCACTCGAATTGTTGGGAAGTTGTGGAAATAAACTATATTGCATATCGAAGCGATTCTGTGTAAATATAGACTTTATTATTATCGGCAAGTCACTTTCAGTCTGTGCATATAAATTCGCACTAAGTAATAGAATTGCTTTTACTACTTCGGGATAGCTTCGAGTTTCTGTTTACACGAAACAATTGTTTGTGTAAATTTGTATTTGCATGTCGATTTATACAAATTGTTCGAGCAAATATGTACATATTTTCATGAAAAGTAATAACTTTGCATAAGTTAAAAGGCGTTTGTTGAAGATGAAAAATGTTGTGCTTGAACGCACCTCATTCACATTATCGCTGTTTGTTTGAATTCGTTGTTGACTGTAAATTAGTTTTTGAAACAAAATATTTTTCTTTAGTGTATAAAATGTATTTACCTTAGTAACTCGTAACTATAAGCTTGTTAAAAATATCAACGCACGTCTGATAGCATTTAAATTATAAGCTATAAATATGTGCCTATTTTATGCAATCTTTATAACAGCGGCATAGTGCGTCATTGTGACACACAGAAAAATAAGTCCTATTATTAAATTAGACGATTCATTTGATACTTTCAACTCATTAAGTAAAAATAAAATAGTCTTAAAGGAAAACTAATCCCACTCAAATGTCAAAAAACAAAAACTTCACCGCCGAAGAGCAATAACAGTCATTTATTTCACATCACATTTTTCTCCCTTTAGAAAATTCTCGCCAGCAATGCGAATTGTCAGATTCCGTCATGAATTATAAATCATCCGGAATTTCACGATACGCTTAACATTGTTTCAGTCCTGAAACAGCAAAAATACTATTATACAAGCCATTCAGAGCTAAACGTGACTAACTCCACTAAGCAAGAAGTCGAGAAAAATGGCCAAATGTTTTTATTATTCTATGTATTTTACCAAAATTATTAACTTACATTCATGATAGTGAGCTTCAAATGTGGTAAGCTTACATTAGAGTGCAAAATTAATGAAAGTGTCTTCTGAAATAAATTTATTTAGCATCAGGTGACCAAATTCATCTTTATTATTCAGGGAAAACATTCCACACATAGAATGTTATAACTATACCGAATGCTTTGACATTTAAATCTCACTTATGTCGAAAGTGGAGTTAGTCACGATTAACTCAGAACAACTCACGTACAGTGTGACGACTGAAAAGGTCAAGGGGTACAAGTGACTTAGGGATGATTTCGAGAAAAGTGCGCTCAAAGTTGAGCACGTACGTCAAAGAGGTCGAGTAATTTGATGATTTATCTCGGAACACGTTCCAAATTCGTTCATATCCTTTTCCCATCAAATATCAGTCCTCATATGAAGATTGAAAAGGCCAAAGAGTACAAATGACGTTTTTTTCCGAAATCGAGTTATCTACAAGAATCGCTTCTATGTACGCTCATATATTTGGTGTCAAAAGGATATAAACGAACTTGGAACGTGTACCATGATATATCATCAAATCACTCAACCTCCTCCTAATACATGTAGGCAAATATTCAACTATGAGTGCACTTTTCTCGATATCACTTGCACCCCTCGGCCTTTTCAGTAGTCATATATAAACACCCCAGCATAATACACACAGGATATTAGTGCTAGCAATAGTTCAAATAAATGAAACGTGAAAAATGCGATTCGTTGTTGCGTTAGTGGTGCAAATAACTCATGTCCTCCGCTATAATAAAATAGTGCGTACGTTTGTAGTTTCAGGGCTGAAAGATATGCCCTTTGTCGTTCGTCTACATGTATGTGTACAACGGGTCAACCCTGTCCCGTGTTTATATAAGGGATTTATAGTTCTGGACATTGGGAAGGTTCAGTTTTTTTTTATTACGGGATTGGCATAATAAATTATTTGTTAAATGTTCTTATTTTGGATAAGGGTCGTTTGAGGGTGTTTTGTTTATTTATATCGTCAGATTGCGTATATCACGTTTTATCTGCGAGAGAAAAAATGTTGTTTATGTCCGGTGGGCGCTTTCAATATTTTTCGTATTATGATGTCGCGTTTTATATTAAACATATTTTAGGAAAGCTTTCAGAAGCTTACGATATTTCTTTTTGTATAGATGAAATTTGAATATTCTGACTAAAATGTAATAAACAAGTAACTATTGTATTATAGTCAGTATTTTTCATGTGGAAAATTCAGTTTGTAGTAAATCAGGGTTTTTGAATTCGATTTGGATGACGAATAATAACATTAAATTTCGGATTTTTGATTCAGATCTATTAATTTTAGAGTTTAAATATTCAAAATACTGGATTCTTATTCGTTGCATCTTGAAATCCGTAGATGTAACTGATGATTTGAAATGATTTTAATGTTTTTCTTCGATACAAATTACATCATGCACATAAAAACTTCTGACTGATACAATGAAATCAAAGATGAAATTTAAACGAAACGCTCATCTTTTACCTTACCATAAATTATCTTTCTTGATCTTGAGAAAGAAAGTCAATAATTCCTATCTAGAATCTAACTAGAAAATATTAAAAAAATATTCCTCCTCACATCACATATCTGAACGAGACAATCATTTTCAAATTTCCTCCCAAAATCACCCAACAATCGCATCATATTCCGAATCAATCATCAAAACCCATCATCTCCGAACATCCAACACACGGCCAGCATAAATCATACACTACCCACGACCCTCACCGCACAACCGCCCCCCAGAGACGAGCCCTTCGGTAATAAAATTAACCGAACCCAACCCAACCTAACCCAACCGGGAGGACCGTCGGTCGTGGGTGGTGTCACTTGTCCCCCTTTGGCCTCCTGGGGGCGAACGTGTAAACGCATATCTACAACCGATCTATTTATCCGGATGGATATTCATTAAGGGGTGGAAGTAAGTGTTCTCGGTTGGGGACGATCTTGTGCTTTGATGTGTTACCTCTCCGTTTATTGTGCTAGAGGGTTGTTTCTTTGCATAGGGTAGTTTTCTTCGCTCGATTTTGTCATCTTTGATGTTCCTATCTTCGGCGATTTAATTATTTAACGAATAATTATTACAGTGGAACCTCGATAAATTACATACAATTTGACATACGTACAACTGGATATACCTATATGCAATAAAATATACCTATATACAACTGGACATATGTACTTGCAACTAGACATAAGTACGTATAACTCAACATACGTTTAACTCAACATACATACAACTGGACATAGTTTCAATTTTGCCCTATGAAAATGCTTCGATAAACGTGAAATGTCCCAAAATATAAACCATATATGTTCTATTTTGTATCTATTTTTATAAAAAATCATTGCTCATATGTCCGTAAATGACCACAGATGCAAAAATTCCTGAAAGTAAAGCGATGAATACAATTCTATTTATTTATTTCAATGTAAAGGAATTTGATACAAAGCTTGGAAATGGAATCCGATCGACAAATCTTGATATTCAAAATCAGTATAACATAGTAAAATCAACTATATTATCATAATTTTATAGGTTTAAATACGCATTTAGCTTTAAGTATGGAACGGATTGATTCTATTTGTATTAAAATGTATTAGAGAAAATGCTTCAACTCATGTACTCAGTTTTAAAACGAATTGTGTACGAATATCGATGTTATACTGTATTCTTGTATAAGGGTTGTTTTGCATAAATTAAAATAGCTTCTGTGTTGTTTTTTCATTAGAAAACTGTAAATTTTGAAGGGTTGAAATCGTTTTGTGAGGGATACTAAATTCATTTTCAGGTAGACGGCAATTTAGTTCGTTAAATTGATAGTATTTAGTAAGACGATATTAATTTTGTAACGAGATGCTTTGATGTTCTAATTGTCCATATTTATACTAGAAACGATGTCCGGAAATTGATAAAGGGGAAAGTGAAACATTTTAAGGGCTACCTTAATTCTTGTTTTGCGTGTAATATAACGTTTATTAATTTTCATTAATACATAGCTATTCTTATATTATTTTTTATAATTTGAAAATTACGTACTTACTCTATGTTATGTACTTCTCACTTTTTAAATGTTTCCATTTTAAAATGCGCCGAAATCATTTGAAGAACCATAAAACCGATCTATTTTGAACTTCCATCACTAACAAGACATTGATTCATTCCAAAACGAACACTAAAATAATCCACCCAAGACTTTTCCATACACTTGAAAAATTCAAAACGATAACACGAAATCGGCCAAACACACGAAAATAGACACAACCAGACCTCGAATGACGCAAAAATTCTAATATGCGTCTGGAAAAAATCAAACGAAACACTCGTACTGAGTAAAAAAAAACTATGTTAGTACTACACTCGAACGAAATATTGGTACACAGAACTCGAAAGCAAGAAACTGCGACACAATGGAAAATTCGATCGAGGATTACGAAAGTTTCGTTTTCTTTCTGAGAAATATTATTATTTTGCGAATGTTTTTTATTCGAGATGTGGGCAGCGGTCCATTGACGTCAACTTTCGATCTGCCGTCAACTTTTCGACGATGGATTCGACGTTAATTGTAATATTTGTTCGAGAGTTTGTCCTTATCTGACTTTTCGACGTTTCGAAGCCGCTGAAGAAAAGACAAACAGTGATTGAGAAAAAGCAGGGGTCGAAAATTCGGTTTTGTTCGTGTATTTTTTTAATGTTTGTATTGTGAAGTGAAATTTATAGATTCACTAGTTTCTGTGACCCAACGTTGCTCGATTCGTTTTGGAATTTAAGCCAATTGTGAATTGTTTAGAATTTTCCGTTCTAGTTATAAATTTCGTTAATTTGTAGGTCATGCATAATATTTCATAATATACGGCTATGTTACGAAAATATCTCTATAGGAACTATCGAATTATATAAATACTGTTGTTCGAAAAATATTAAATGTTTTGATGAGAAATGCATACAATATCATTGGAAAACTTTCATTATGAAAAGATGAGCTGTTAGGGAGTCTTTAAATAACATTCATTTACACACAATAAATATTATTTTTTACGAAATGTTATACAATTCTGTTTATTATTTGAATATTATATAAATATCATTCATTTCACATTTAAAAGTTACATGAATCTTGGATCCAAAAATATGTTTTCAATTAACGCTCTTGTTATTTTTAAAATTATTAATTACTATTATGTAATTCAAAGTGTTTCAAATCACTGAGTATATTTTTTCTCAGAATTTAACCGAAAAAATAAAACTATGCGCTGAAAATTGTACAATAAATTCTAGGAAAACTTTATGAAAGTTTGCATAACGTTTTTAAAATATATATTCCTTTCGCAACAACTTTATCGTTGAATATGAAAAGATATTTTTTCATAATACGAAAAGTTTAAATCTAATACCGAGCAATACGTTCATATTCATAGAATTTTATTAAAAAAATGAGCGTGTTTATTATGCTTGTTGTAAAACTGAAAACTCTTTTAATATTTTCAAAATGAAAATATTATTCTTATAAGTCCTATCATCATGCGTGTTGAGAATTAAATGGAAATTATTTTGTCTTTAACAGTTTTTTCATGTTTTCAAAATTTTTTTTTTGTAAAATAAAATCATACGATTTTACAAAAACGACATCCAATAGATATAAACCTCTTTTTTAAGGATAAGGAGCTATCTAACATAAACTATCCGCTCAACCTCAATTTTCCTCGAATTTTTTCCTTCAACATCCATCAATTTGTCTCTCGGCCGATCGATTGACCACCCCTGACCCGAAAATTTTCTCGTATCGATTCGTAAACACTCGAAATTCAGGGATAGGTTCGTGCCCTATCTTGGCTTACGATTTGCGATATTCTCGCCCCGAGGCTTGTCCCGGGACAACGAGAGCCTTTTTAATATCGCCTCAGACGGAAACAATTATCGGGACGTCGAATTTGTAATATGCGAAAAGACGAAAAAATATTTTCGATCATACCACATTTTGAATTAAGTGTGCCGCTTGTTGTTGTTTTCGTCTTTTTTTATTATAAGGAATTTCATTGAAAAAATATTTATTGCTACGAGTAGATCACAAAGAGATATCGAGTTTTGCTTTTGATTGCTCGCTTATTAAATCATATTTCAAATGTTTATATTAAACAATACAATGACTTGTATAGCAGAACATCGCATCGGTGCAAAACTAGATCTGAAGACGGAAACACACCGTCTGAGACGTCATAAAAGAAAGAAAGAGAAGCAACGCACACAAAGAATTTAAAGGTCGTTCATCTCTTTTTTTTGACGTTTCAACCGATGTTTTACTGCCTTGATAATTAAAATCTATCGAATTTCATCTCAATAATCCATTTTACTAGTACTATTAAATTTAAATAGTAGTTTAAATATGAAACAAAGTGATCTTTTGAAAAATTTTAACTAAATTGAAAATTAATTGTTCAAAACATTTTGGCAGAACATTCGTAAAACTCTTTCCTTATTATCTCACGATGAAATTAACTACATATCAGATACATTTTTTTTAACTAATTTGATTCAAATATCATCTATGAATAATTAATTCTATCAAGTACATCAATCTCAACGATACTAACAAGATTTCAATCGTATCAAACGACAATCCTGTCGATCGAATCGACAAACTCGAACATAAAAAAACCCATAATTTTTTGCAAAAGACACACATCCGACACTCGAAAAACGAACAATACTATCTGAGCACACAATGCTTTGAAAAATCTCGTTCGAAAACATGAATGGGCCCAGTTTTTTAGGGACTTGGCCAATTAGTGGGCGAAATACGGGATCTGATATTATTTCTGGGCAAAAAGTGGCCGCGAGCACGAGTCGATCTCGAATCCCTCTCGTTGTTCGATTTTGTTCGATTTCATTCGAATTCATTCTGTGTTTATGGGTTTTTTTTTTTTAGGTAGAAAAAAGGTTTTCTATCTGGTCTCGAGTGCTCCATTAGTGCTCGATGTCCTCCGGTACTAATTGCGAACGTGTGCATGCATGCTTTTTTTCAAATCCTATGTTTTTTAGTGTGGAGAGATTTATGGATGAATTTGTTAAATATCGCACGTATTTTATTGTAAAAGTGATTAGTAAAAATGTGATTTTTAATTGATATAAGAATAAAATAGTCCTTTATAAACGGAATTTGGAACGTGTACCGAGATATATTTATCATCAGGTCACTCGATCTCCTCCTAATACGTGTAGATAAATGCTTAACATTGAGCGCATTTTTCTCGAAATCACTGTGAAGTTATTTGTGTACCCCTTGAGCTTTTCAGTCGTCAAATGCGGTTTTCATTTGACTGATATTTCAGAAATAAACAATTCATATTAAAACCTCGCTTGGTATATTCCTATCGAAAAATATCATTGAATCGTGATACAATCAATATTATTAAACATCAAAAAAATACTTTAATTTTCAACAACCCATTCTAACGATCACTTAAAGATTCAATAGATTGAGAATCGTCGATTTGAAAAAAACATCCGGATATATTTTTTTCCATCACTTACGAACGTTTCATCGAACCGTCAACGGAACACCAACGAGCTCAGTCAACTCAGACGAGACTTATTAAATATATACGAAGAAGCACTCGTATGTTTTATTCAACGTCAGTGACGACCCAGTTGATGACCCCTGGCCGTGACTTCGCAACACTTGCCGAAGATTTACGCTCGGAGCGATTTTGCAACGGATTTGCACCGTTTTACTGCCGGACGCTTCGAGAAATCCAATTCTAAGACGATTCAATCCCTTAAAATTTAAACTTTACATTATTTTTTGAATAGATTTTTGAAATAAAAATATTATTTTCGATTAAATTATCATTGTATTATACGGCTAGTAAAATTTTTGAGACTTTTTATGATTGACTTTTATCGTATTTGATTATCATATTAAAGTAATTATTTCACGAAGTTAAATAAGAGCGAATTTATACTCTTGCAACAAAACCAAAACAATCTATTTTGCATAAATAGCGAATTATTCTGCATGTTAAGGTCTATCTATTTGTTTTGGTTTCGGTTTTATTGGAGACGTGTGAACTCATCTTAAGGTTTGATGAATTGATTTTGATACTGATGTTAATTTGATATGTAAGGAAAATGGCTTTGACTTTGTCGTTGTGTGAAACTTTATCAAGCTTTCCCAAAATGAGATAAATCTAATAATCCCTCACATGTTGATTTAAAAATTAATGAATCTGAGATTCATTGTCAGAACCGAGTCTGATACAAATATCTAAAACATTGAATTCAAATTCTTCGAATTTTCGAAACCCAAACAATCAAAAACCCTTTTCATAGTAACTACCTTTACAAACAACCGGATTTCACAACATGGATGCAAAATTCAATCAAAATCGCCAAAATTCCTGAAAGACAAACGGAGCTAATATCAAAACCGAAACTCGACCGCACCGGTGAGTGTAGACCGTGCACAATAATAAAACCTCAAAAGCGAATTTCTAGGCCCACCTGGGAGAGGGGGTCGAGAAACTTTTCTGGTCTCATCAATGTTTCAGGTCTGTTACCCCTGAGGGGTCTCAATCCCGTCGTCGTTCAATTTATAATAAGAACGAGGAACGGCGTGAATTAAACAGGCGGGTCAGTTCGACCCCGAAGTTGGGCACTTTGGGCTCTTTCGATCGGTTTGACTTTTGGCGATTTTGAATTATTTGCATATTAGCGTTATATTGTGCTCGCTTAAGTGATTGTACAGTTTTCTCTCGATGTTTTGTTTTGTCTTTTCGAGATAAATCGATCTGTTTCAATATGGAGTTATATGAATAAAGGCGAAAACACACCGTTCTGAGACGTCAAAAGAAAGAGATGAACAACCATTCAATTCTCTGTGTGATTTTCTCACTCGCACACAAAAAAATAAATGGGTTGCTTCTCTTTTTTTCTTTTATGACGTCTCAGAACGATTTGTTTCCGCCTTATTATAATATTAATGACATTTTCCGATATAAAATTCAGCTACTCATTTGCTGATTTTTAGAACGTGTATCTTGTTTTTTATATTATATATTCGCTTAGACACAATTGATGATTAAAATAGACTGGAAAACGTAATTTTCGGATATGTATCTTAATTAACGCATTAAGAATCGTGCTGTAGAAGTGTGGGCTATAAAATAAAATTTGCACTTATTATACATAGTAATTCATGCATAAAAATAACACAATGTAAGAGGAATAAATGTACGAATTATGAGATTTTTATATTAAACCATGAAATAACAGTCATTTGAAATTAAAATTATTTCATGAAATTAATATAATTTCAAAAACACTCGTGTTGTTTGCGTAATTGACTCCCACACTTGTTTTTCGTTCCATTCAAAACAGTTGCTTACGAAATTTCGTATTTTCGTAAGATGAATGGAAAAAGCGACGTTGAATGTTTGGACGGAATATTTCAGTTAAAAAGCACTTTCAAAGCTCGAGCTTATTTATCAGGTCTCATACGGAGAAGATACAGAAAATTTTCAATGACACGATAAAACTAAATAATTCCATCACAATTTACTCTAGTTTCGAAAACTTTTTCTCTCACGGACGACACATTACACGATTTTGTCGTTTGCGATAGAAACTTTACTTATAAGCCCGAACAGTCACGAACTGCCCCAGTTTTCTTTTCCGGAAATTTACAGAAAACTCGCTCCCTTTTATACGACGTGCAAAAAAATTGTAAATTTCATTTGATAAATATTACGAATTCGTCGTTTCGACTGTGAAAAGATCTAAATTCTTGTGTCACTTAACATCTCAATGCACGACGTGCTCAATAGTCCAGGTGTAGCAGAAGCTTGCTCGTTAGCGAATACCTGAAATGTGAGGTTTTTTGTTCGCATTTGATATATAAATTCAGTGTTTCTCAAATTATTTAATTGAAAAATTGTTTTCTGACGAACTAATTTTATATTTGGATTGTGTGGATGAGTTTTCTTTCGCAAAATGAGTGAATATCTTGAATGGCGTACATCGCATTCTGATGAATCATACATTTCATTCATACGATGAATCGCAAGAAAAACTTATTCAATCCATATCTCGGAACATTTCCATTTAAACTCAAAATGCTAAGCGCTTTGAGAAGCGTATAGAGATTTCATCGCACATTCCAGGATTTATTCATATCAAGAAATGTTTACGAACGAAGAAAAAAATACTGAACTCTCGCCTCAATATAACACACTCGAGATAAGCGCTCACAAAGAATTGACAAAAAAATATTTCGCATTCAGATCTAAAAATAGATAAATATAATCATATGAACCGTTTAGAGTTAAACTTGACTAACTCTAAGAAAAATTTGAGAAAAAATATCGAATGTGTTTGATGCGTTTTTCTAAGTTTTCTCAATGCTCTTCATAAAAATATTGTTTACAATAATCTATAAATATGTTCAGTTCATATCAGAGTACAGAATTAATTGAAATGACTTCTGAAATATATTATTTACTATCATGTGGCCGAACGAATTTTGTCAATTAATATTATTTGTCTTTATTATTCAGAAAAGTTATTTCATACATGAAAAGATATGACTATACCAATGCTTTGATATTTAAATCTCTTATTTTTCAAAAAGATTAAGTTTGTATTATAATTAGCAATGTAAGTTTTCTTTGGGTTATTACATTTTGAATTAAATCATAAATCTAAGAAGGATTTTTAGATTTTCATTCCGCGATTATGCAACCTTAAAAATACATACAAAGAAAACAGAAAAAAAGGACTAGGAGAGTAGGATATTCTTAAAATCACAAAAGCACGGATTATTTAAGGTCCATCAGCGAGGGACTTTCTTATGCTCGCTTTTGTTGTTTTTCCACGTCGGTTTTTCCGGCCAATTTCAATATTTGGCGAAAATTCGCATTTTCCTCTTACACGGTACTTATACACTGTCTTATATTCATATATTTATATATTCGATATGTACGTTTCTAGTGTATAGAGGGTTGTATCGAAGGTAATCCGCGCGTATGATAACTTTCCGCTTTTTATTTGCGGACGGTCAAAGTTTTGACATTCTCGTAATCTGAAGGGTGTATGTCGGCTGAAAGAACTCGCTTATACGATCAATACTTTCCGGTTCGACTAGGAAAATGTTATTTTCTTATCGGTCATAGTAAGAATTGTCGATCTTCGATTGATTATTCAAAATTCAAATCGATCGAATTTATGATTGAGATATTGTTAATTATATATATTTTCATTTTACTGGCTGTTGCGATTCGATTTGAGAATATATGCAGACAAATAAACAATATTTGATGTAATTATGTGCACTTGCAATTTGGTCAAATACTAGGTATACATATATCGAGTGCATATATAGCACAAACATCGAGTGCATATATTCTTGTATTTGCATACAATACGAGTGCTTGTAACCTAGTATTTGTACACGACTCAAGTGCATATAAACACATCCAACATTAGTTTGACAAATAATACATGTAATTTATTAAATACTAGCTTCTGTTTTAGTCGATTTAACTATTGTACTTTTTATACCTACATATAATAAATTCTAAATAAATGAAGATGCCGAGGGGTACAAGTGACTGCGGCGATTTTGAGATAAGCGTGTTCAAAGTTAAGCATGTATTAGGAGGAGATCGAGTGATTTGAAGATATATTTCGGCACACATTCCAAATTCATTAATATCCTTTTGAGCGTACACAGAAGCGACTCATGTACATAACTCAATTTCGGCAAAAATGTCACTTGTACCCCTCGTCATTTACAATCGACATATGTATATATAGATTAATTCTAATTTTTTTTTTAATTCCAGGTAAGCTACAAAGGCCCTTCGTTTACGTCACCGAACCCAACACAGCGCAGGTAAACCGTGTTTGTTATGCACATACACTGCGCGCTCTTACAGCACAATAACGGTAACGCCGTGAAATTTTCAATATGTCAAAAACGCAACGACATCCCTGACATGTGCATACGTTTCAACTACAATGGACCTGTCATCGACGACGTGCACACGATCGTTTTGACAGATTGCACATCCCCATGACTGCAAATTGAATCGTCGCAAGAATGCATTTCGTTTATGTCGATTCGAGTTACGAACCAGCTTTGCCGAGTTTCGTTATTAAATTGCTATATTTTGATTATGATTTGATGCATTTCGAATATTATAATATTACATGAGATATTTACATCGATAATCATTATTTATTTACTACCAATCAACCTGTTGAATATACGTATAAATGCAGTTTCGGAGCGTTACATGGACACACACCCATACACAGTTTTGAAATTAATAATAAATGGATATGAATATATTTACTGATGTCTCGTTAAGGTGGTGAGAAAAATACTCTTGCGATTTTATTTCATTTGAAAAAAATGCTTAAATGTATATTTCGCACCACCCTATTGCTTATATCTGTGATAGAAAGTTGAATTGCGAAAATGCATTTCGTTTCTGTCGATTAGAGTTACGGATTTTCTTTGCGATATTTCGTTATTAAATTTGAATATTATAATGATACGACAGTAATTACTTTCGATAATCATGATTTATTTATTCGAACTTAATCGTATGTGCACAACATTAGTATTCCTGTATACTCATTAGGATAGTGCGAAAAATATTTCTTTTTTAATACTTATAAGTTTATTTCGCACCACTCTATTGCTCATGTCTATGATAGAAAATTAAATTTTGTTCATTTTGATCCAAATTATGAAATATTATATCGTGAAGTTTCAGTTTTTATTAATTTTTGTATATTCTAATGAGATGACGAGTAGTTTAGAAATTGTCGAATAATCAGAATCGATTCAAAATGCATCATACGCGATACAAAATATGATTGACACAATCGACACTGTGCCCCATTGATTGTATGACCCATGATAGACGTTAGAATCGATATACGAAATTTCTCATAAAATCCTAACTGCATCCTGAATACATCGTGATGTATATAATATTCAAACTACTATCGATCAGTATCTTTTTCGAACATTCTACTTGCATATGTTAATGCGTTTGAATTTGAATAGAATACACAGTGAAATAAGAATTAAAAAATAAAATATATCGAAGACGTAGATAAAATCGATTCTGAGATACCGAGTGGAGGTTAATGCGTTAAATTTTCGTTTCCCACGAATTGTTTTAGTGTATGCAGTTATGCAAATATATGCACTTTTGCATAATCTGATACGAATGAGAGTTATTTTTGTGTGTCACAGATCGAACGTTGATAAGTGTGTCAATTTAAAACTTCTCTTTAAACTTTATATACTTGGAAAAAATAATATCAATTAAATTTTTAATTGTCATTATTAAATGTACTGATTTTTATCCAGAAATTTCAACTCGCCTGTATTCATGTTTGAAAAACATTAGTGTGTGTTATTCGATTAAGAATTCATTTCCAGGCTTATATTAAATTTACTGGTTTCGAAACTTTTAAGTTTCTATTGAGTTTACTTGAAATTGTGCGTACATATTATATGAAATTAACTGATTTCGAAACTCAACAATTTTCCACGAAACGCTTTAATAATTTATCAATCATATTTGCGAAGATATTTTCCGAAAATTAGAAACATATTAAGCCGGATAAATGTCGAATAATTGACAGCGGGAAATTTATCAGACATTCGTTTTAAAACCGATGAATTTTTAAACAGTATTACTATTATTAACATTAAAAGTACTTTCTGTGAAATACTAAATAAGTTTCATCACATGCTCGAACTCAAGCTTGAACCTTAACCAATTGCATTCTTAATGAGCGGGATTTTTCGATTTTTTTCTTATTTTAAAACGCAAACAATTCGAATAAGACAGCATTAAAAATGCATTTCGTTCGAAAGTCTAAATAAAGTAGCTTTAGATGGGTTCCAATTTATATGTAGTCCGAAACCGTCGTCCGAACAACAAATCACTCGAGCTTCTAAAACAAACCGATCCGACCCTGCCGTATATTTTATTTTTTATCCCACACTTCTATACACCCTTAACCCTTCATTTATATTGAACTTGATCTGCAAGGATTTGTACAGTGATTTTTTTCGACCAATAATTTCCTATATAAAGTCTGTATGACTGCTCCAATCATGAAATAGGTACTTAGAATCGTTAAATTACATAGACTTTCAAACATTTTTTTTTCTATTGAGATCAACACCATACAACAACGACGCATAATCACTACGAATTTTTCAAGTTAATGACGTGTAATATTCGAAGCTTAATTGCATCGAAGGCTTCAGCTATCAATCTGAAGGCTTCGCTGCTTATCCGTTTTGTGTGCTTAATGTTGATTGACGATCGTCGAATGCGAACTTTATGCTTTATACAGCACTATGCATAATTTTAGAGTGATTAATAGAGTCCGAATTTCGATTATATTATATAAATGATTTTTTCGAATCTCGTGACTTGCCCTCATGATAAATCACATGATTTCAATCGACCAAATCTTGAATTCAAAATTTTGAAATCAGATAAGATAACGAATCCAATCGATAGATAACGGACCAGTCTCTTGCAGAACTCATCCAAACACACTTGTATCGACCAAATATTGAAAAAAAATCAAAATGTCAGACGAAGATCGTCCAATTTACAGCACTTTCATCGGAGTTTTGGGAGTTGTGGCATCAATAGTCTTTACATCTTATGGTGCAGCATATGGAACCGCATTATCAGGAACCGCAATAGCCGCAATTGGCACTACGAGGCCTGATATGGTCATGAAATGTATAATTCCGGTTGTTATGGCCGGAATTATCGGAATATACGGATTAGTGGTATCGATTCTTCTAGTTGGAACTATAGAAGTCGCTTCGGAGTATTCCTTATTCTACGGATTCATGGCTTTAGGTGCTGGATTTTCTGTAGGAATTGCAGGAATGGCATCAGGATTGGCCATTGGAAAGTTCGGAAATGCAGGAGTGATGGCCAGTGCCAAGGAACCTAAGATGTTCGTCGGAATGGTGCTCGTGTTGATTTTTGCAGAAGTTTTGGCTTTGTACGGATTGATTGTGTCTATTTATTTATATACGAAGTTTGAATAGATTTGGCGGGAGTTTTCATTCGATGAATCTGCTGTGTGTGTTTCACGATTTGTGAATGATTGCTATTTTTAAGTGTTGTAACTGTGTTTTGGAAAGATTTATCTGTGTTCTCATTATGACAGTGATGCGAGTTGTATTTATTTGATTTCGAGTTGTGTCCTGATTTTGATTCTTAGAAGATGTTGAAAACAAAAATATGCTGATATAATTGATTCAATTTTATAAAATTTGACTTATAATAAAATTTATTTTTATTTATTTTTTTGTTCATTTGTCATATTAGAGTATAGAAATGTTTAATAATTTAATTTAAGCATTTTTATTTTTAAATATACATATTTGAAACAATGCCTTATTTTATTATATCTACTCCAAATCTGAAAAAACAATTCATTTAAGAAAGCAGATGTTGTACTTCAGAAAAATGTATTCAATTTTCAATATATTGTAGATGAATTATTAAAGTACAGAACATTGTGATAATATATTTACATCTTGTTGTCACTTCAAATACGATAATAAAAGAATGCGATACGAATCTAGCATCGTTAGAAACTCAGATAGAAGTATTCTATTTAATCAGAATAAAAAAACAAAATCGACGAAAATTTATGATTCACATTTAACAGAAAAATAATAACACTTAAACGCAAACTCTTCTCTATAATTTATATGGAATTACTGCAGCGCCTTCTACATTCTATATTAATGAAAGATTTTATTTTTAATTCCGAAACAAAAGCTTTGAGATCTTTCTTTGTCTATTTTAGAGCTAAATTAATTGCACGTCGTTAGTTATACTTTTTTTTCCTCGAACATCTTCAGCTTCCTCGGTCAGAAGCATTTAACATTTCATCGGCTTGTCTTAAACCGCATTCTCAAAGTTTACTCAAACAATTAGTCATTCTTTAATGAATTTGTTGGAAAAATACGACTCCGACTCGAGATGTAATATATTGTTCTGAAATAGAGCTTTTACTAAAAATCCACTATATTTTATATAACAAAAGTATATTTCTTGTATTGATTCAATTCTATAACATTTATAATTAAAGATTCTAGAAATCAATGAGTATAATGCATGAAATTATAATACTGAATTTGAATCCAAAAATTGTTTCTGAATATATTCATTCTTTTCAAATTAGTTCTCACTTTTGATTTTCGAATCAAATTTTCAATTTAATTTCTTCCTTTCTTGTGTGATTCAATTGTTTTCACCATTGAATGTTATGTGCAGTTAAAATTGTATAAATAGTTTCAGTATTTGCATTAATATACATTTTTGAATTTAAATTATCAGTTCACATAAAAAAAAACTGTTTAATGATATGGATATGTGCATTTATACCTATTAGCTTCAATTGCCCATATTCTAGAATAATTTGAATATTATGTCACACTCAAATACACATAAGTCACGAGTTTGACTCAAACACAAACTCCCCACTATACATCGAACAATTTCATAGTTAAACAATCCAATGACTGCGATATCACGTGCTTCTCTCTGTCTACGTAAAATCAAGATCACAATCGAAAAATATACGATTACCAATACCAATCGATACCGATACTCCAATCAGTCAGCCTCAAATCGTCTCGCTGCTCAAACGCAGATCAATTCTTCTCTAGAAAGCAGTCAAAAACACAAAAATGGCCGACGTACCACCGCTGCCAGAAACAAACCCAATCTATGGACCATTCTTCGGAGTTTTGGGAATAACCAGCGCCGTGGTCTTCACATCAATAGGAGCCGCATATGGAACTGCCAGATCAGGAACTGGAATCGCTGCCATGTCGGTGATGAGACCTGAACTCATCATGAAGTCTGTGATTCCCGTCGTCATGGCTGGAATCATCGGAATCTACGGCCTGGTCATAGCCATTCTTCTGGCTGGGCCTTTGGACGAACCGAAGAATTACTCCCTGTTCCAGGGATTCTTGTCGATGGGTGCTGGATTGGCTGTCGGACTTGCTGGAATGTCTGCAGGAATGGCCATCGGAATCGTTGGAGATGTTGGAGTCAGAGGAACTGCTCAGCAACCCAGGTTGTTCGTCGGGATGATCCTCATTCTTATCTTCGCCGAAGTATTGGCTCTTTATGGGCTGATCGTCGCCATCTATCTTTTCACTAAGCTTGGTTAAAGTCATTAATGTTCGCATCTTGAGTGTTAGTTCTCATTAGAAACACTTCAAGTTTAATATGCATAAATTCAGCTACATACAGTTTTCTAGTGAGAACTAACAATATGGGTAGGTTTTTGAATCGTTAGATAAAAAATCGATTTTTTATTTGACGATTGAAAAATCTGTTCTAAATCTGACTTCGCTATTGTTACAGTTTCAATGCTGAAAATTTTAGTGTAGGTTTGATATCATGCATTCGAAATTATATCTGACTTTATATTGTGAATATTTGTTCGTAGCGATGCTGTGAATGTTATTTTATTTTCATATGTTCCAGTTCAGTGATTTTTCTTTCTTACAGTACATATTTTCATGCTTATTATTTCAATGCAGATCGCTTCTCTGATTGTGTGATACAATCGTGAAAAAAAATATGATTTTTTCATTGTTTGTGCTGTTGAATGTTCTTTAAAGAATGTTATCTCTATTGTTCTGATATTTTTCATTAAATGTACAGTATTTTTATATGCACTTCAATGTTTTAATATTTATTGTTATAAATTTAATATATTAATAAATTTATTTAAGAAAAAAATTTTTTTTAATATAAAATAGTTTTCGATTAATATTATTTAAACATGATTTATTGACTGTAAATCACAAACACATTAATATTATCATCTAGGATAACAACTTGAAAATTTTAAAATCTGAAATGTAATAAATCTAGCTCAATTTTTGATAGTTTTTTTCATATCAATAACCTGATCAATTACAACAATCAGTTATCACATGACACGAATTCGATCTGACTAAAGCCATATCGTTATTTCTAAAGATTATTTCAGACACAAGATAACCGAATTTAATCATTATACACGTATAATAAATCAAAAAAACAATTCATCAAATCTACATTTTTTTTTCGTAGATAACATACTCGAACAAAATTCAAGGAAATTTGCGTTATCGAAATCACGTATTTGAAAAAACTCAATCACTTGCGTGATTTTGAATTATTCATATCGAAAATGACTTTTTGACACGTTAATTGAGTTTTGATAATTTTCGGTAATCCTCGGTAACATTTTTAATGCGTTTTTTTTTAATCCGTTAAGTTGATTCACTTTGACGATTCGTTGAGCAATTGTGTGATTTAACCGTCGACTTAACCGTGTCTTGTGATATATCAATTTCGTTTGCAGATGTGACAAACCATATTTATTTCGATAAAAATATAATATTATATATTCAAATAAGAAATTTTTCGGATTTTAAAAATTTTTGTGAATCGTTTTTTCGAATATTTTCTTATCTCTCGACGTCATTCCTGGACGAGTGTCCTTTGCCATATCGCAAATTAAATCACAGATTAAATCCTCATTCGCAACGTGATGGTGTCTGCTTCTAGATTCTATGACGACGGGAACTCTAATTTCCTTCTGCCCGTTCGAATGAAATCCGAATAAAATCCCGCCGAAATTACTCAAAATTCAAGCGAATTTGATCTTTCCGAAGGTGGAAATTCCAAATTATTCAATATCTTCGATCTTCGTTCGGAATATTCTATGAGAAATACGATAAGATTGAAAGATATTATGTTCGTTTGAAAATTTGTCGATTATATTGTGTTTTGATTTTATGTTGATTCTTGTAATTTTTTTTGAAAGATAAAATGTTTACGATACATGTGAGATGAGAGCGTAACCAATGAGTGGTAAAGTCGACGTGACTTTTTAATTTTTGTTTCCTTTTGAGTCCTTCAAAGTGATCTTATCAAAAAATCGAAAGAATCTCTTTATGCCGCCCATCATACATTTTTTTAATAACTTATTATAATTTATTTTAAATATTTCATAAGATGTATTGTCGATTTTGCCACATAATATAATCTTTCAAACTCCTTATATTAATATATTTCAACGTTTTGTAGAAACTATTGAGGTATCCACAAATTGAATTCGTTTTGAATATTTTTCTCAAATCCTTCCAAATGTTGATGTGAAGTGCAATATCTACTAATTATAAATCGTACTCAATCATTATTTTATGAAAAAAATTAATATACAATATATGAAAAGTTTCCACGATTATCGCCATTAGTGTGTAAACTAGAAGGAGGACAAATTCAGATCATTGCTTTATTATAAACTTCATGTCTTCAAATTTAGATCACCTGTCAATTTTGGATAAAATCATTCAAATCAAAATTAACAGATGGTTTAAATTTGTGGATACATACAAAGTTCTCGGTTGTCCACAATAAAGCACTGATCTATATTTAGGGCCGAAATATGTATGTACTATGATGAAATACTAAAAATGAAATATATGTATGTAGGTTCTATGAAAAATGATTAAGGGTAGGTCTTTTCACTTCTGGTTTGAGATTAAAACAAATTTAAACTACACGCACTCCTTCCAACTATTAACTATCAAAATATCCGCTAAAAGAGACAAACATACTACAGTTCATACAACAATACATACCATCCATCTCTTTCACCCAGATTTCACCAGCTCATAGTAAGAAGGCCCATTTTAGTTTATTAAAAAATCATTTCATACTCAAACCAAAAATGAAAAGACCTGCCCTTAATCACTCATCACAGCACCTACACACACATATTTCATCCGACGAATAAAAACGACAGTAAAACACCACATCAACACACATCTCGCCCCACATATAACTTCCCCCGTATATGCGGAACAAAAGTGAAAAGTTCCCCTGTATATCATGCGAAATGTATGTCTGGGGCACTCAAAGCGCGGTCCGCGGTCGCAATAAAGCCGACAACAACGATAGCCGTACAAATTGCTCCGTTTCATCGACAAGATTGATGGCGCAATCGTTTTAATTGCTCCGACAAGTTTCGCGACAAATGGCGCATAGTTACGCATAGTACTGAGCGAGGGAGATTTTTCATTTTTTCGACACGTTTGAAAGTCACGCTTTTGTCCATTTGAAAGTTTCATGCTCTAATTGATTGGTTTAATATTTGTGCAATTTGAAATATTTATATAATAATAAATGATCAACAAACTGTACTTAAACCCAGCACAACTTCATTTAACCTAACTTAACATTAGAGTAATAACATCTTCTTATCTAATTATACTGAGTTCATGAAAATAGGTTTTTATGGATCTACTCCATTGTTTTGTCCATTATTAAATATGAATATCGATTTCAATTTTATTTGAAACTAATATGTATGATGCTGATTTGCTTGAGGTTCTTTGAGCTTCAAACCATTTGTGAACTGTTGTGTAGTATTTTCCGTTCCCATTTCCGAAGTAAATCCTTTAGCGTGTATAGGTCATGCATAATATTCGCTACGGATTGGTTTCAAAAAGGCCCACCTGAGTACTGTAAAACGATAGAAATCCTCTTGTTTGTTAAATTTGAAGTGTGAATTGTGAAATTTAATGATGCGAAAACATATAATAACTTAGGTAAGTTTCACTGACGAAGAATCTTTCATTAAGGTGTCTATAAATTCATTCATTTGTATTCTAGTCCAAATAACATGAATTCGTTGCTCAAAAATCAATTTAGTTGAACATCCACACATTCCAATTTTTTTTAATTTATCTATAAATCTATAATCTTTATTTTTCTACGTATTTTTATATCTAATCCGACATAAAAGCGACCCTTAAAATCCGCAACGCATTCCGCGAATCGCTCCACATATTATAAACGCATTCCTCTCACCTTCTATCCCCAAAATCATCTCTAAACCTTAACAAAATACAATGATAAAAAAACACAATACATCACGCGTATAATAAAACATTTAACACATAAAATTCCGCACAATATTTCTATCACAATGCGACTCGCGAACCGCACTAAGCTCGCCTTCGCAGAAGGACACTTCGATCGCGACGAATAAATATCGAAGCCCTTCGAAGCCTTATTTATTTTTTCTTATATGTGTATAATATATATTGGTATATATATTCATATATATATTGGGACCTATGCCATCTTGCTTTTAATGGCCTGCGAGCGGGTGTTCTTTTGTGTCGTGATGGATTTTTGAATGGACACTTTCGGACGGATTGTCCATCAACGTTGTCCGTGGACTTTTAATGCTTCATACTTTCGTATGATGTGTGTTTTTGTGTTGCTTTTTATTTATTTATTTTTGCGAAAATGTATCTGTGTACGTGAGCAATTATTCGTCGTTGATTTATTCGTTAATTGTTCCGTTTTTGTCGTCGATTTGTGCGCTCGTTATATTGTGAAGCTTGTTTGATTGTCGCGAGTGTCTCTTTTGTTCGATGAGAGATTTGTAGCTTTTTTCAATCGTTAAAACTCAAATTTTATATTGGGTTGAAGTATAAAGAGTTTGTGCGTGCTGTGTAGTGATTTGGTGTCCTTGTAACGCTAGGAACGAATCTTTTCGGATCCTGATGAGATTTGCATGTTATTTTTCTTAGTACCCCAACAATTAGGTGCGCCAAATATTGCATGCACCGACAATTGTGCGCAGTACACATTAATTGATATATTGTTTTGATCGTTTATTTTTTGAATATTTGTTTCGAAAAAATTCATAAGTTAACGATTTGTGAATTGGTTCCTAAAAACGGATCCCCTGCCTTGTCTGTATTGATTAAATTCGATCGTTTGTGACATCATTAGATATTACTTCTCTAAGTTTCTAGCCAGGCAGCTCCACTTCTTCACTTCAAAAGTGAATGTTTGATTAAAAAAATAAAAAATGATCACTATATGTATCAAAAAATAAATAAATTCATACATAAAGAGCATTTAAAGACGAGAAAGGGGGCTCAATTCACCCGAACGATTCTATTCCGAGTGCGACGTCCAAAAGTCACCTAAACATTGGCATTTTCAGAATGCTAGCACCCTCAGGTTTCCACACACAAGCACACTCGACTATTGTGGAAGCTCAAAGAGCCAATATCGTACCACAATCGCATTTTTCGTTGCAATCGAACCGAATCGTGGAATTCCCCTTTCTCGAGAACGTCTGATCCCTTGTAGAGGTGATATATAATCGGAGTACAGTCGCAAAACTTTCACATATAAAATTTTCAGCTTATCCATGTAACATTTGTTACATATTGAATCAAATCAGGCTCATCAATATGAGATTTTTTTTATGAATTATCAAATTTTGTTTTTTTGAATGATTCAAATACAATCTTTCATTTAATTAATTTTAATGTAACTTGATGGCATCCGAAATATATTTTCACGAGCTTTTCTCATAAGAGCATTAATAGCGTTTGATGTGTGTGCTTAAGTGGAACGTGCGTACTTGTAAAAGCATAAAAGTTCAATTGAAAAGAAACAAGACTGTTTTTGTGCATATGAAGAATATTCCTGATTATTTACATTTTTTATTCTAAGTATGTTTCATAATTAATGCACAATCTAACATACATATTTAAATAGCTTTAAAATGAGTCCCAATTTTTTCGATCTTCACGCTACTGTTGTTGATTGATATCGTTACTGTTTTTAATGTTCTCAAATTACTTATGAAATATACATAGCCGTTAACAATCAAATTTAAAATAACATTTGAACTGAATCCAACATACAACAAATTCGAATCCATTTCAAATGGAACTCGCTCGAAATAAAAATCCCTCCACTTATTTATCGCACAGTTATATAGCAGAAAGCCATTGTGACGAGTCCTTTGTGTGCGATTAGAGACGTAGTAGCTATTTCAATTAGGAAATAGCTGTGCAAAGACGACTTCGAATCATCCCTTATTTTCTACTTCTTCGTCTGCCAATATATCACGCCTTCGCGCTCGTGCAGGTACTGCCTTTTGAATGGGGACGCTTCAACGTTTTCTTACTATGTTCATTGTTATTTGATGGCTCTCATTGTGCAGCCGGAGTAGATTGTGCTCTTGTGAAATCATTTGATTTTATATGAAAAATGTGTGATATATGTATTAAAAAAAATTGATCACTTGTCCCAATCCTTCCCTTACTTCTCCTATATGTGACTGTACATACTTTGTAGAGTGAGTTTGGCTTGAGATCGGTGTTGCTATCTATTGTACTTATTGAGTTTGTGTCGATTCGAATCTAATTTATTCGTATTCAGACTATATTACTTCTTAATTAGTCCAGATAATTGGATTCTACTGTATACTGATCTAAAATTCAATTCAATAAAGTCTTCTTTACAAAGAGTTCATTTTCAGGAAATAACTTAGTATATGTGTGTTGTCCAAATCGCATCAATATAAAATAGCAATAGACGTATTATAATTACTTATTCGACTGATAAATAATAGACACGTATTGCGTCTTTCACTCTGTTATATCCGTCGTTATTTTGTACGGAGACGTCTCAATTTGTCGTCTTGTTTCTGTGACTCACAATCGGTTAGTTTGGAGTCAAATTTGACTCATTCATTCGCGGGATTTGCGGCGATGCGAAAACGTGCTTAATTCGCATCCATTCAAATGCGAATACCGCCATAGTGTTGTTTTATCTTCGACGAAACGAAGCTTCCCAAACTGTATATGTTTGGGAAGGCTCGATCTAATCATGACTCGATTGTGGGTGAAAATCGATGGTAAACCGATGGTATGAATCGTTTGTGTATGTCGCGTTGATTTGACTTGTATCATTTATAGTTGATCTAGAAGCTATCCATATTTAGTCGAAAATAACTATGGTTACGAAATCACTAAAAAAATAATTCAGCAGCTTGTTGAAAATGACAAGAGCGTTGAAAATTTATTAAGCTAGCTTATAATAAGCTTTGTTCGTATCGTAAACAAACTTTTCGCTCCGTTCGACAAACTATCGAAGCGCTAAACGTCAAACCGTGCTTTCCATACATCCTTCCGTACAAACTATTACAGTCTGTGTACCTTAATATGAGCGAAACTTGCATAGCTCAAAGTTTCCGGTTTCGGACCGGACTTCCGGTCTATCGTGCCTCATGGGATTACTTTGACCCATCAAACAATCAATACACCATACATATTATACTATCGATAAAGGACAATGCGCAGCTTTCTATGGCGAATGGGCCCCCCTTCAATACATTTGAATTTGATAATAATTAAAGGTAGAAACAGACCTGTCTTAGACGTCATAAAAGAAAGAAAGAAAAGCAATTCATTTATTTTTTTGTGTGCCAGTGAAGAAGCCACAAATAGGGAAGCTCGTAACCACGTGTTAATGCTGTTGCATTCGCAGACAAAATTTGAATAGATGTTCATTTCTTTATTTTATGACGTCTCAGAACTTCTCAGATCAGTATATTTTTGCTTTTACTCATCGTGATCCAAAAATATTTCTATGATCACATTTAATCCCGAAATCAATGTTTGTGAAAAAGAATAGTTCGCACTCATAAGTTTCGTTCACCTGTAAATTAGTATGAAAATTAAATTATTCAAAATCGATTTTTTTATGATTACCCTAAATCTACGGTTAATATCATAGTAAAAAATCATTTAATTACTAAAATCTATTGATTGAGGTTTATTTTTAATATACTGAGTGGAAGGTTCCGATAAAACACATCCTCCTTTTCGAATAATCGATACACGTCTCCATATAAAATATTACAGATCATACATTTGAATTTTAGTATGATTTGACAATTTTGAAATTCAAGCAAATGGATTCGCATTTATAAATTAAGTCTTCCATATTCTGTTCTCTCTCTAAATATAGGACATACTAATCCTGCTGAAAGGGGAACTTCATTGGAAACAGCTTCCACATTTATACACAGGTAATAATTAGTGCTCGGGTAATTGGGCCCTCTTCTGGGATTGTACAGACGTTTGAATTTTAGATTATGTGTTATATGTATAATAAACGTTTAATTGTTCCAAACTATTCGAGCGGTTTGAGAAGCGCCGTACGCTTTCATACTAATATTGTATGGCGCTCTGAAAGTATGCAATGGAGTATACATTAATAATAAAACGTATAGATCTTATACTGTGCTATATTTTCTATTTCAGAATTTTCTGAGTGAAACCTTTGTATTCATATTCAGTAGATACTATTGAAATAGGTTAAGTCAATTTTCATTTTGTTTTTAGTGATTTTAAAAGCATTTTTTTGATTATTTATTATATATGAAAATTTAATTTTCAACGCCTTTCTTGATATATTTGAGAAATATCGCATTTTTTTGTGTTTATATTATGAAGTTTTATAATTTAAAAATGATCGATCAAGAATAATTCTAAAAATTGGATTTTGAATTATTTTCTCGGAAAAATCATTTAAGTGAAAATATTACTTGGAAGATATTAATACGCAACTGTTGGGTATAAAATTAATATTTTGTTGAAAAATTTAGTTAATGCATAAAAACAAGAATTATTTAGTAAAAAATAATTTTATACGCCTCAATAATAATTTCTTCAGAGTAACATTTTCATTTAATCTAACTTTCCCATGAAAATCATTCGAAATGTCCATATTAAATTAAAAATTAAAAATCATACTTTTTCATCTTCATCTTCAGATTATAAAAGACTTCAAACTCAATTAGTAAAAAAATCATAAAAAATGCGACATTTTTCGAATTCATCACAAAATATCCGAAATTCCTCTTAAAGCTTTGTATGTAGAGTAATATGACTTACACATTCATTCGATTAAATTCCTAATCTATACATGAGAAATAAATCTCAATAAGTATAAGTTAGCGACTTAATAATTAGATTTTCACAATTCCAAGACTTATCCTTATATTATATTCGTATAGGAAGTGCGAATTTTCCCAACATTTATTAAAATCGAACAAATCACTAACACAATTACCGCCAGTTTCTCTCCGGAGAGAAAACACGCTGAAACAACACACTCTACTTCGCAACTCACATAAATCTATCAAAAATCGAAAACTATCGTCCAACAGTAATAATACACGCCATCCTGGGGGTTCTCAAACATCACGAACGAAAGAGGAGAGAAGCACGCAACCCTGTCGAGAACAAAACAAATAAGTCAATTTTCATTAAGTTGTGTGTTTATACCGAAAGCTAACCCCACTCGATAACGACTTTGTGTTTGCGTTCGTTACGCAGCGGCGGTTAACGGGTTTAAAATCCGAAGAAAATTATATATTTTTTAGTATAGGGGAATGTTGAGATACTTGATTCTTTGAAAAATTTGATCTAATTACCAAATTTTATCGAAAAATTTGATCTAATTAAACATTTGGCAGCACCAATTAACCTTTTGGCTTCGAGTTATCGTTTTGTTACGACATATCTTAAAAATTCTGAATTGTATGTAATTAAAAAAAAAGTGTAATATTATCTCCTGTTGTTTTTTTCGCAATAACTCGCAAAAAATTTCCCGAGGATATCGATAATTTACTTAAAAAAATCCAAATTGAAGTTAAAAGCTAAGAACAAATCAAAAATCCTAGAAAATCAAATGTTCCTATTCTTCCTTAAGTAAACGATAACCTTGCATTGACCGAATATTTCTTAAATGCTATCTTTTGTAACTGGGCATTGGCTCAAGACTACGTATTTTATTCTGATTATAATCTTCTGTTTAATTAGTGTCATGCATATTGATTTCCACGTCTTTGCAATATTTTAAATCTTCTTGTGAAACTTCACATGATGAAAATTCCATAAATTGAAAATGTTTAATGTAATAATGCAGAAATATCACTTGATTTTCACACATTAGTTATTGAAAGAATTATTGCGAAAGGATAAACTGTTAAAGAATATAAAGAACTCAATTTTACTTATAAATAAAGATAGATAATAGAGGATTCTGTTCAATTTTGAAAACACAGCTGTTCGTTGCGAAACTTGTTAAATTCTTTAGAAAATAAACATCTCTTTGTGTCTGATGATTCTATTGTTGCGTTTTTAAACTATCGAGTACATTTAAACTTTTCCCGTAAGTCCATACATTTTCCGCGCTCGTTAAGCGAGAAAACTTCACGGCGGGACGTTTTTCTTCTGGCTTCGAAGACGAGCTCCGAAAATAAATAACACCCCTTGTATATAAACAGGGTGGATGGAAAAAAAATGAAAATAAAACCGAAAAAAAATACAAGTATAAAACACACGGCAGGGGAGAAACGAATACACTTCGTTTGCAAAGTACTTTTTGTTGCCGGAAACAATTTTCTAAGAGTATTAAAAAAAGAAAGAAAATATTGTTTTTTTTTTATTTTCCGTGTGTTTTTTTGTTTGTACGTTTTATTTTATTTAGGAAAAAACGTATTAAAAAAAAACAATTTTTCCCCTCGTTTAATGGTCTTAATGAAACAGCGAGCATTGTAATTCCCCTGCTTAACAATATGTGGATTTTCCTTTGATGCGATGTTTTCATCCTTAATTCCGTTATTCCACAGTTTAACTTCAGATCTTGTAATTAATTTTTTCCATGTTCACAATCGTTTCATCTTTTTAAAATTCAATTCAAAACCGCAATGCATTTCAATAGGAAATCTTTCTACTTTGTAGAAAAAAATATCGCTAAGAAATGATTTTCTTTCGCAATTTCGAGCACACTTCGTCTCGATTCATACAGATTATAAAATCGCCTCAAAAGCGTAGAAAGCAAGGGCAGGTTGAAAAGCCTTCATAAATCAAGCACTTAATAAGAGAGCTTTTAATCACCTGAGCCCCATAGTTTGCGGCTTAGCGTCGATTACTTGAAATATTACCTAACGGCGAAAACACGATATGAGACGTTTAGAGCTAAACGTGATTAACTTCAATTTAAAAAAAAATCAAATCACATGTATAGTCATAACTTTCTGTGTGTGAAATATCTTTCTTGAATAATAAAGATAAACACCATTAAATGACGAAATTTGTTTGGCCATTTAAGAAGCCATTTAAATTATTTCTATGCTCTAATGTGAACTGAAAACACATATAGCTTATTATAAACAAGATTTGTATGTTTGTATGAAATGAAAACTGATCAAACATGTTTCTGATTTTTTTTCGAATTTTCATTTTGTGAAGTTAATATGCTTCAAAAGGCTCATACGTTCATCAAGTATAATCACATATGTATAACAATATAATACACATATATTTATTTTTAACGATCAGTACAAAAGTGGCGGCGCTTTTACGGCTACAAGTGCTAGGTGAACCCGTTTTATTGTCGTTTTTCATTCCTGCACATTTACGACGCGAGATGACCGGTCGTTAAGGGGTTAAACACGTGGCGCTATGGACTCGAACGGGTTTAAGTGCCGATTGTTCTTTGTTTCGAGGTGTTTATGCCCTGGACGTGTTGCCGTGTATATCCAGTGTCGGAAAAATTGATTGGGTTGTCTGTTGGCTGTGGGTTTTTCGGATTGGTCTTCCGAGTTTGTAAGTCGTGTTCGTTATAGATTTATTTGAGAATAGATGTAGGTTATAGTGTACGAAGTATTTTATCGAAAATAAAATTGCTAAATATTATGTTTAAAATGGTATTTATTGAGTTTTTTTCATTCAGATGCACTGTTAAAATTTTAAGTCGTTGACTTAAAATGAGCTTTTTATTGTTGTAGCTGAAATAGTGAATGTTCTCTATTAAGTGATCTTTTTGTACGTTAAAAAGAAATCTGATCATTTTCATTATTTATTAAACATCATAATTATTCATTTGATGCATTTTTTCTATGTACTGTGATATACGAAAAATAATACATGGATGAATAATGAACAATAACAATTTTACATTTTTAAAGTCCAATCTTTCAATCTTTGATTGCATAACACTGATGTTACGAAACACGACTTTTAGTTTATTTTTTTATAGAGTTTGAAAGTTATTTTTGTATATTTGTGAACAAATAAGGTCATACTCTATTGAAAAAAGTCACTCAGCTAACAATAGTTTTTTTTCTAAAGATCACAAAATCGACCCTCACTCATTCTTTCTCATCTAAATATTTTTTTTTATATTATTTTATGCATTTTAGTATGCAAATTATCATTTTTTAATCAATTTATACATTTTTATTAATCAAAATCATTTAAACTTCATCATAAAATAAAAATTCAAATCAAATCCAACAAAAGTGAATCCACAGCAACGCAACATAATCCGTTCCCACGCGCACAACAACCGCACAGAGCATCTCAATTAACTAATTAATACCTAAATCCCATTACGCATTAACGCATTTAAAACCCACCTTATCGACCAATAATACAATAAAAACGTAAAAATCCAACCAAAAACTACATACACAGACATAATATAACCTAAATGCTCCGAACCGAAAAGCTCGTTGTGGCGTTTCCCGTGAAAGCGTTCGACGATCGGGTCAAGTGGACAAAGTGCTCTGGCTAATGTGTTACCATGATATCGATAATTGAGAATGGAACACACACTGTGCTATATTATGGGAATATCTATGTACAGGGTGTTCCCGAATGTTCCGACGAATATCGAGTTTCGCCTCGAAAGCGTTTACACGAGTGGTTGCTGTGATGTGGCACTCGATTCAAGGAAGTCTGAGAGAAAATGTTTGATCGCTATTTTTGATGTGTAAGTGTAACTTTTTGTCATTTGAGATAGAAGGTTGTAATATGTGATGTTATCCTGTTCTGATTTGTGTCAAAGAATGTCGAAATTTTCAGCTAGAAATATTGAGTTTTGATCTGAAATATCGAGATTTGAAATATCTGAAAAATTCGAGTATTGTTTTAGAACTATAATTACATATGTTCATATGTATTGGTCTATTTTGAAATTTAATCATAGAGCAAGAAACAAATATTCGATATTTAATCTTTCATTCAAAATTAAAACATAAACGTTCTGTTTCGATAAGATAAAAGGCTATAATTATGTCGATGGATATAGAACAACTTAATTAGGTTTTTATAAAATTAAATGAATTAAGCCACCTCTCATATCTATCTTTTGACTATATACATAGATACATTTTAATATTATTTGACTGTGTTTAAATTATTTTAAATTGAGAAATTTAAGTCAACATATGTGAGATTGCTTAATTTTTTCAATTTTAAAAAAATCTGACTAATTTTAAGTTATAACCACGATGATACTATTGCTATTTATCTTATTCTATGAAATTTTAGGTTACTGAATTATTTTATTTAATATTGTGACTTAAAGAAACGTTAGTAAAGAAAAATCGATTAAATTCATCAAAGTTAAATATTTAGTTTCTTATAGGTAAGATTCATAAATTGGATATTCTAACAATATGTTTGATTATTATTTTCGGCTTATTCATTAATAAAATTATTTTCACACAGAATATATTTATCAATTGTTATTTCGATAACAAATCCTCCTTTGAGTGTTAAGACTACAAAGCCTCAAATAAAAATACACGCTCCAAAAACTAGACAAATGAAGCTCAAAATAAACATTCAACAAAATTACAAAAACCCAATTTCGTCTATTCTATTTTCTATTATAGAGGCCATAATGAAGCGAAAACACACAAAGGGAGCCTATGTTCGAAAAAGCCCTTTCGCATGTGCCCTCGAATCGAAAACACAAATAGAATTAATAAATCACAAAGTTCGAACTCCCGAATGGAAAATCCGCGGAAAATTCGTCGGAAATTTTCTTCGGCGGAACTTCCGATGAAAATATCCGATTTTGAAACCGAACACGAAACCGGGTCGCGGCTTAACTATTATTAAGTTTTACAAAATTCAACGTTTAGTTCTCGAGGTCCTTTCAGAGCACACTTCTGAAGGAATCGCTGAAAGAACTCGAAAGCGTTTAAAACCGAACAATGAAAACGAAAGTCTTGCATCAAAGGCTTATTTTATTCTGTCGTTTTTGTTTAGCCGTTCTTTAATGTTGTTTATGTACTCTGATCAACTCTTCGTTGCAGTGTTATTTTTGGTATATATTTAGAGAACAAATGTCACATTGGGGGTGAAGTTCGAACACACGCGTCATTGCAAAAGCTCTGCACTCACAATGATTAAATCGCGCTCTAAATCAGAGATGTGCAAACTTTTTTCGTTCTCTATTCCGTTTCTAAAAAGCTAGTTTCATTCCATTAGCATTGCAAGCTCGTTTGACAAAGATAACACATTGGAGATTGGAAAACCGCGCTTTGCACGTCGCTGCACTGTTCTCCATTTTCGACGCTTTATATGCAACTTACAAAGAGATTATGTATCCTTTTTGACTTTGTAAATTATCATTGAAATAAATTTGTATAATTTATCAATTAATATGATTAACTCAATCGTCAAAACATATTAAAATATATTTAAAAAGGTCTTATACATGTATCAGATATACTTTTTCACAATTCGATGATTCCTACGTCTTTGGTAATTATTTTTTTACATATACTAGTATTTGTTGATGAATTAATCATAATACATAATGCAGAAATGTTTTGTATGAAGAAAAATTTAATTTGTGTAACTATAAATTATTGGCTTTATTACTCTAGTGAGAGAATTTAAAGTGAGAAAGACAAAAAATTGTAGCGAGAAAATCAAAGCGTTTTCCCTTTCAATACACATGTATTGCTCATTTACTAAATAATTCACTTCATGTAAAACAATGCATTTACATACACCCAACTCTCAACCAATTATTTAGTAGTTTCCCATTCATGAAATAAAAAATCAAATCAATATGTCAAATCCCACTTGTCTCAACTTTCGAACATTTCAATATTCACACTATGTCAAAAACCGATTATCTACTCAAGTATAAAACCACCGCTGTTAAAAAAAAGCCAAACAGACCAAAAAAACAACCCAAAATCCCATCTTTGCTAACCACCCACAAAATCGCGACCCACAGTTTCGAAACCGCCTCAAAAAGAGCGAAGCGGTCAACTCGGCGCGCCGGATTAACAAACGAATCCCGCTCTTCATTTCGCCTCTTTTATCCCATAAAGGACCTCTTCGAGACCCGGTACTTTGCCAGAGGACACCCTGTACACACACAGAGGATGTTCTTTAACAGACACAGGGTGTCCACACACTGCGGTGGCTTGGAAAAAAGAGCGAGAGCGGCAATCACCGTAATGAGTGTCGTTTGAACAAACACACGCGACACATTTGCTGGGTTTTTGCGTTACGTAGGAAATGAGGATGGTCGGATTTTATGGGAATTTGTGTTTGGAAATCGGTTATTAGGTTGATTTTAATTTTTGGATGTATTTTATAATATACTGGATTTTTTAAAAAAATATTGATGGAAATAATCTGCCATGTGAAGGATTGATTTTTACTTTTGAAATAATAAAAATGTTCAATTTAATCATTCGAGATTGAATCATTTTAATGTCAGAATTCATTATATTACAACAATTCTGTGACTTGAAGTTGCTTAAAACTCTGAATGGATAGTCAATTGTAAATTTAGAATTATTTTGCGTGTTTAGATCGTGCTTAATATTTGCTTCGAAAAGCTCTCTAGTGAAATGTTAAAGTAAAAAAATCTCGTAAATTGTAAAATTTGTATACTGTGACTATAGAAAATTTCACTGAGAAAGGATAACTGATAAGAAATCTAAAAATTACTTACTGATATAAAAACCAATACAAAACATTAAAATAAATATTTTCTTTTTAACCTATTAAGTTCATTTAAGCTCCACAGAGTTGTGTGTTCGAAATCGTTATTAATACAAAATCATTTATGATAAAGAAATGTTTAAAGAATTCAAATGACTGTTTAATTTAATTTCAATTAATTTGTTATCATTCTCATACAATATTTTCTTAACTACTATTTTTATCTAATTACATCTACAATCTCATTATTTATTTATTTCGCGTGTTCTAATTGTGTACATATTACATTTTTAACTAGTTTCTTCTTTCGCTAACTTTTCCTCTTTTCGACCAAAACTTTCATACGTCCACAAACAAAACGATTGACAATATAATCATATATACATACACATATATAAAATAACACATTCAATTTTCGCTAATAATCGAAACCGCCGCACACTTTGTCCCAGATTTAAAGTGATCCGATTCGGCCATAAACGTAATTCACGGCGGTTTAATTTCGATAAAATTTCGCGCCGAAATAATTTTCGGCGATTACGAACAGCTTAAAATTTTAACGCATTCGATTATTTCGAAATTTATACGGGCTATTCCCGAATGTTGCCGTGTTCGATTAATTAACTTTATGGGGCGATCGCCGAAAACGGAACACGATAATGTATAGGCGGTTTGTGGGGCCGAAGCGATGCATCATCGCTTTATGTTACCTTCATGGGTAATTTGATTTGATGCTGAAGAATATTATGTTAGAATTTAGATCGAGGATCTAATTTTGGGTCAATATGCAAATTTTTCTAATAATTTTCATGTTAAGTTTATCGATTTATGAGTGTTTTAAACTAAATTAAAGCTGTTGAGATGTGTAATTGAAATCTTGAGTGGATGTCTTTTCAAATTATTTTGCTTCATATTTGATACATTTACTATATTTAGAATTATTTATGATTTTAATTAAACGTACTTGAATTATGGTGAAGATTTAAAGCAAAATAACTTGAAAAGTGTTTGCTCCAATTCATTGAAATAAAATTTCGTCTTCTTTGCCTTTATCAATTCAACTAGAGTAAGCTCAGAGTGAAATGAAATAATTTTGATAAAAAAAATATATGTATTTCTGCTCTAAATTGCATGTCAACTAAAACTTTTAAGTGCATATTTATAATTGGAGCTCGAAAATACGAATTTAAAAAGTTCATATCTAATTTTAAAACAACATTATTATAACGTTACGAATCAATTTATTAGTCATGAATATTTTGAAATAAATTCAAACAACTTATTTAATCAAACGTTTCATTACGTGATAATATATTTTCCTAAAATTAAATAAATTTCATAGTATGCTAAATCAATCATAATAAGATTTAATACATTTCACATCCCGATACAGCACAAAAAGCATTTAACTAATAACACACCACCCAACTTTTATTTTTACAGTCTTCCCTCGTTTAACACGATTACTTCACCCATTTTTTCTCAATACGCGAAATTTTCTCAAAAAAATGCGTTGAAATGACGAATCTCATTACGAATGATCATATCTATAGGTTTTTCAGAAAAATATCGCAGTTGTATTGAAAAACACCATGCGAAGTAATCGCGTTAAACGGGGGACGACCGTATTTTTTCCTTCTACTATTAATTCTCCAAACAATACAATACATTTCATCACGTCGCATAGCGAAAAATCTAATCAGCCTCGGTCTAAATTAAATTCGCGTCAACTTAACGAATGCAAATGGCGACCTTTTGATTCGGGGACACACGCGTCCCGTTTTCCGGGACACGCTCACTTAACATTCTATCAAGACTAACGTCACTTTTAATACGGCGTAAATCTAGATACGAAGAAAGGCTCGACTCTGCGAAATAGACACCCCTGAATTATACGGGTGTGGGCCTCGAAGGGAGCCTAGTTGGCGAATCGCATAATTTACGGCCGAAGAGTGTTTATTCGATGCGAATATGCCTTTAAATTTATTATATAGTTCGGGGTTGAAGGTGTTTTTGTGATGGAATTTTATTTTATGTATGGTAGGATTGCGATTCTGATTCATTGCAATGGAGGGTCTGTGCATGTTTTGCTGATTTAGCGAAATTGTGATGCTGAGTTTGAGTGTTATCAGATTTTGGCGAGATTTACTTGTTGATTAATCTATATGGATACTCGATCGTTTCATTTAAATATTTGATTAAAAAAGTATTAAAATTTCATTAAAGGAAACGGTTTCTAAAAATGGGTCACCTACTCTGTCTGTATCAATTAAATTCGATCGATTTAGAGTCACCTATCTATTGCTCGTTGTTAATTCTCTTCGGAGTTTCTATTCTAATCAATCTGCTTTTTCACTTTATATCGAACGATTAAAAGATAAATATGAGAATAATTGAGTAAAAATATTTTTAATAATAAATAAACAAATCGTTAGTTTAAATCTAAAATAGATCAAATTAAGCTTCTTTATATGAAATTGTCATTAAAATAGTCTTACTTAAAATTATATATTTTTAAAAGATGAAAAACAAATCAAAAATTATGTATAGAGTATAGAAACATTTCGGTGTGAAAAGCTAGAAAATTCTTTACAAATGTTGATGTAAAGTGTTTGCGACTATTTAAAATTATATTCGATTTACAAATTGTAAGAGTATCCTTATGTATGTTCGTAAGAAAAGATGGCTTTTCGTCTATTCGTTCGATTTATGTGTAGCACGTTTTAACCTTTTAGCTTGGGCGTGTCGTTTTCAAGGCTAGTTCTTTGATCGCAATATTTTTTCGATTTAGTTCGAAGAAAACGTGAAAAAAACATCGATTTCCTTCAGACGATTTATAAATCTTTCATCAAAAATTACTATAGAAATTTCATTATATTTTTTCGAAATATGGTCGCTTTGATTTCGAATTCAAATCGAAAAAAAATCTTTAGAAACAATTCTTAATCTTATTCATATTAAATCGTTTATCTTGAATACGTCGAAACATCCGCATCTTGAATATTACATTTCCACGTTTTTCAGATCGTTAGTGACTTCTCCGCAGAGTCGCTTTCTGACTCGAAACGGTCTTATATATAATAATATATTTCAATTCCAACATCGCCCTCTTGATTCTCGGAAACCTTTGAAAGCGATATTTTACAGCACTTAGCAAAAGCACAGAAAGGAAAAGAACACACGTCAAATTAAGTCGGATTTCTCCGAACATCCGAAGAGCACTCACTTTTTCCGCACCGCAGGACAATTTTCGAAACGGAAAGTTCACTTTTCGCCCAAATTTTCCGTAGTAAGTTTCACAAACTCCGTTAATTAATTCTAATAGGATATTCCTTACGTTTTAGCGTGGAGCAAACTGCGGCTTCGCGCATTCCGATACGATCTCTCTAAATAAGGAGAAAATCCGTAGCGTATAGAAAAAGGTACTTTATCCCCTTTGTACGTATCACGTAGCCGTAAAAGATAATAATTTTCCGTATTACGTGATGTATGAGGGCTTCGTATATATGTACATATATACGTGTGGGTGAGGGGAAATGTCTCTACATTATATTCCAATTTACGTTAAAAGAAAAAAATGTTCGTATTTTATGCATCGGGTCGTCCCCAAAACATTACGCTTTTTATTATCTCTGATATATTGGGGTAGTTAACGTCTAAATTATATACTAGAGTCGCGATAATATTATATTTCGCATGATTTAATAGTTGCTACTCTATTTATGCGCGTGTAACGTACTGGAAAGTTTTCCGCCTAATGTACAAAAGACTCGAGATGTTTAATACGTATTTATCAATTGTCTTATATAAATTACAAATCATGCGTGAAATACATAGAAACAAAGGAAAGCCTTCGAATATAGAACAAAATTAGGACCTCTACATACGTACGCAATTCGTTACAGGAAACTGATCGTATGTATGTCGAATAATTTTCTCCTATAGATATATTATAATGTAAATTGAATTAATCTATTACGATGGCTTTCAAATTATGGGGATAAAATTGATTTCACCTGCCCATACTGATTTTAATTTTGTTCGTATGTCAGTGCATTGTACGTATGCCGAGTTTCACTGCATTTGAATCGAACTATTTGCCAATTTTGTGTAATGTTAATTAAACACGATTCGAATAATTTCAAATATCATTTTATATACACAAGATAAATAAGTAATTTAATACGTTCGAATTATGAATTATTTGAACTAATTCGGATCGAATCAACTAAACGCAATTTAATGAAAATTGATATTCGTCAAATTCAAAAAACGGCGTCGACACGCTTGTTTTAATCGAATAAAACCGTCGTTAATTGTCGACGAAATATTTGATGGGTATTGCGAGCGACTTTCGCCGAAACGAGGAAAACTTCTATAAGAATTTTCCGAAGCGAGTTTTCCCGCGGGTGCGGAGAGGAACGATATCGAAATTTGCATAATTCACTTCCACGGCTAGTCGGGAAAACTCGACTCGATTATTTTATTTATTTACAAATATAAGGCGCTTCGTTCGAATCGAAATTCGTTTAAAAATTGACCACGAGAGACGTATACTTCGAGGAGAACGTCTCTAATTTTCAGCTATTATTTTTCAACGGAACGTACATAACGATTTTTTAATCTGCGCCATTATGTGACATTTCTGTGTCAATAAATAAGTCGATTTTAGCAGTAAGAGTAGCAGTATAAAGCATTTGTGCATGCTGTGTCAATTCAGTATACTTGGGATGCTTGAGTTCGAGTGCTGTCTTGGATAAAGTCGCATTCCGTTTTTCTTAATTGATATATTGATATGAAGATTCGGTCGTTTCTTTTGAATATTTGGATTTATTTGATTGGAAAAAAGTGTCAATTTAACGCTTAACGAAATACATCCGCAAATGATCATCACCTATATTTTTCATGTTTCGATTAAATTCGAACTATTTAGTGACACCAATGTGCACATCATATTACTCTTTAGAGTCTGGCCTTATGGCTAATTTTCTTCACTATTAATTGAATGATATTAATCAATGATAATTGTGTATAAATATAAAAAATAAGGCACTTCGTTCGAATCGAAATTCGATTATAAATTGACCGCGAGAGACGTACACTTTTAAACGACTCGACGGAAACTCTTCGAGGAAAACGTCTCTTATTTTCAACGATTATTTTTCAACGGAAAGTACATAACGATTTTTTAATCTGCGCCGTTTATACGTTCTGTATATTTTTAGTCTATGGCATTTCATGTGCAGGTTTAAAGTGTGCGGTTTGTTCGCAATTTCCCGCATTGGCACGCCATGCCAGTTTTCCCCGTTTTCCCGTTTTATGCAATTTTTACTATGCAGACAGACCGTTGAAATGCACCAATTGAAATTATGTGATTATGCAAATAGACCTGAAAATGATTTCGTTCAACTTTTCTATCAAAAGAACGACCATTTTATATAATTTTACTTAAAAAAATTAAACTGAAAATTATACAGTGCTCTTAAATCATATTTTCATGTGAGCCGTTCAGAGCTAAACGTTATTAACTACACTTTAAAAATATATGACCACATTTTTGCCGAAATTGAGTTAAGTATAAGAATCACTTCTATGAACGCTCAAATATAAACGAACTTGGAACGTGTACTAAGATACAAGTATATCATCAAATCACTCAACTTTCTCCTAATATAATACAAGTAAATACATGCTTAACTTTAAACATGCTTTTCTCGAAATCACCGCAAAGTTACTTATACCCTTGGTCTTATCAGTCGTCGTATATATTTCAGTCAAATGATAAAGATAAATATATCTAATTAAATGACAATTTTTTGACCACTGGATAATAAATTATTCAAATCAGAAGTTATTTTAATTAATTCTTTCCTCAAATGAAAACTCATCAAATTCCAAAGCTCATTTATAAACAAAGTTTATTTAAAAATTTTGTAAAATAGAGCAATGAAAGAATTTTTGAAAAACGCATTATACACGTTTGATCAATTTCCTCGACATTTTTCTTAATGGAGTTAATCACGTTCAGCTCTGAACAGCTCAAATCAAATTTCGACTCGAATCGCCTCGAATAAACAACTCCATAATACGCCATGAACACAAATAACAATTTCGAAAACGACAATTTCGCATTTCGGGATTCGCGGAAAAGCCGAAAAGTTTCCGCGAGCACACTCTTCCAGAATCGCGGCTGAAATATGAACGAAATCAGTCACAGTCGAAGATTACACACTTACACGTATAATTTCGGCGAAAACTCGGAACAGAACTTCTGTAAAATTTCTGTAAAAACTCTGCGGCGGCATAATCGAGTTTTCTCCCCGCTCTAAAGCTCAATCAATCTTCCGCTCTCGTTTCGATCCGCCTTTTTTCATTCTCCGCGCTTTAATCAGAGCAAGTGAAATATCCTTGAATCACAAAATACATTTCTGTCTCGAAATCTAGAAATCTATCAAACTAACAATCACCCGTTTAATATATGAATACAGTTTTGAAGCGTTACATGGACACACAGACAGACACATAAACACAGAATAACGCAATCATATAGTTAGACTTTACTTGTGACGATTAATATGATTAAGACTTTCAATACGAGAATATATTTTAAGATACAATCCTGAAAATTGTCGATTACAGTATCTTATGTTTACATTGGGATTCAATTGAATAGAAATATTTCAAACATATATTGAAATGATGTGTTAAGATTTTATCCTAGTTATTAAATCAAATTTTAATTTAGTTAGTCGATGGTGCAGTGGTTTAAAGCGTTTGTGCATTCTGCGTCGATTCAGCATATTTTGGATGCCTAGGCTAAAACCCTGGTGATAGTCACGTTCCCAATTAATTAATATAGTGACTATTGTTTCTTCCGAATATTTGATAAGAAAAAGGTTAAAATAACGCTTTTCAAGGTTTCAGAAAATTATCAGCCATTTTAGTGGCATCTACTGTGAATTTTTACTACTTTTAAGAGTTTCTAACCTAGTAATTATTCTATTTCTTCATTTTAAAGTGAATCATAATTTTTGCGATATATGAAATAATTGATAAAAAAAACACTTATAACAATAAAGTTTTCAGAGCTTTTGAACCTTGAATGCTCTATCAGAACTAGAATTTTTCAGCTTTTCTTAATTATTTGATCGTTCACGTCACAATTTCTTTCTATTCCATTCGTTATAATACTTTATTCGATTGATAAATTTCCAATACCATCATTTTTGCACTCAAATTACTTTAATATAGGTTCACATTTTCATAAATATCCTGGATCTAGAACCTCAATTTTTGTTATTAGCAGCACTAAATATGATTGCTCAGAATGTAGAATTTTCACTCTAGAGCCTCTAGTATCGATCTGTTCGGCATCGCTTGACCTTTTTTCGTATTATTTTCTTTTCAGCCGAGACCACTTCAGCAATTGGGGTGACAGGGGGTGGTGCCAGGTTGTCTTGTGCCCTTGGGACAACAGCCGGAGTCCAGTTGGCCATTTGGTACAAGGAAGGACAGGAGCAGCCAGTCTACACGTAAGCAAACCGCAAATTTCCATAGACTTGTTTCACACTATACGTACATATATACGCTTTGGCTGTATCAGCCTTCCAGAGCTATAAGTGTTTAATTCCACTTTTTGAAACAAAAAATTGCTTGGCACACGAAGAAGAAAAATTGAGTGTCCAAGTGGACACCTGTGTCACAAATGGGTTAAATGTCATAGCACTAGATATAAGTAGATTCACTTAAGTTGGAATGAACCTCTCATTTCCACGTAACGATTGTGTATCAACTTGTAGCATGACGTCATCCTGCAAACTAATAGTGAAAAGTGTGTACATCTCTTTCATGCACAGAGTATGTATACTGCGTGCAAAAGAAACAAACTTTCCATTAAAATTCTTAAGTGATCTGATCATATCTGTATCATATTAAAAATTATGTTTATAAATTGGAAAAATGGAATAATGATGAAAATGAGTAAACTTCGAAAAACCGTTTTTTCAACTTCTTGCTTTATAGAGTTAGTCTCTTTTAGCTCTGAATTGCTCATATATGTATAATTTTCTATGTATTTCGACGTTCCATAGAAAAGGATTTCATTACGTATTCGGATAATTGGGTTATTGTGAACAGCGTTTCGGTGTTAAAGCCGAATGAGATTCGATCTTCGTGTTGTTTTGTGTGTATCTAAATATTTAATATTGAATTAAATATAGGTTCGTATAATGGGATTTCTTGTTAAAATGAACTTGATATTTTCGTATTTAGTAAAGATTCGTTCATTATCTAATAATTTCGAATATAAAGGATTATTCGATCTTATTCAATAAAGTTAATTTATATCACAATTATCGATAGAAAGATTACGCGAAGATTTTTCGAATTCAATCACATTTCAGTCAAATCAACTATAGAATTTTCATATATGTAAATAATATGTTTTGTTTTCTATCTTTCATAATAATATTTTTACCGTAAAGATATATGTATTTTAAAATATTTATTCCTCAGTGAAACGTAACAAACGAGCAAACCACTTAAACCGACATGCAAACAAACGAAATAATCCTATCAGTTTTAAAGGTGCGACATACATAAATAACAAATGGTTTTCGAAAGAAAAATAATTTCAAAAATCCTATTTTACGAAACATCGATTCTACAGTAACGTTTCTCTAAAACGACGATTTATTCGGTTCGTATGAAATTTTAACCGCTCCATTTTTGTATGTCACTCTCTGTACTTTAGTAAATCCTTAAAGATTTTTACGGCTTTACATAATATAATATTTAACATTTTTTTCATTTTAATTTCAGATGGGACAGTAGAGATCGAGCTGTTGAGCACGCACGCCACTGGACAGCACCCATATTAATGGGGAGGGCGCATTTTTCACCCCCAGCTGCTTTAGTTCTTACAAATTTAAAGTAAATATTTTTTTGATTAATCAATAATATAATTCTTAAACAGTGAAAATCAAAGAATTTTCATTAAAGCAAATTCTGAGGGAGGAAAAGCCTCGGAAAATGTGGAAAAGCCTCATATTAGTCGCGTAAGCTGCGTTTTATAGGCGCAAGGCTTTAATCGCATTATGTTTAAATAGTATATATTTCATTACAAAATAAATTTTCCAGACAGCTTTGCATATGAAAAAAAAAACTTTATATTTCGTTATCGCTTAGGCAAATCAGCTTTTCAGATTTGAGTCGTTTAATATTTTATATTCGAAGTCGAGTGTGTTGTTTTATAAACGTAATCACGAAATTTATATGTTTTCGTTCGTATTCATTACTGTTCATTATATTGTTTACTTCCTAATTTACCTCAATTATGAATAATGTTTGCTTAATAAACGATATCGACGATTTTCTGAGAATTTAACTTGATTCGCTATTTTATAATATCATGAATATGTAAACTATATGTTTTTATTTCGAATAATCTTCGAATAATATACCTGCACGCTCTATTTAATATACATATTAAATTATAATTCTTCGAAACAGTACAGTTATTACGTTTTGTTTTATACACAAAATAACAAAACTTTTTATACGTCACAATTAATATTTTAAATGAAAATATTCGAGTATTAGTTGAGAAAATATCTTCTTTTAAAATATCGACAGTAACATACAATGATAGAATTAATTGTGGACACTTTAAATATATAATTAAGAATGTTTATCAAAATTGTTAATAATTGTCTTCATTTTTGTCTAAGTTAATTGGCTATAACTTTGTAAAATTAATTTCGTGAATATAATTTTCTTTTCGTAATATCAAATGTGCGAATCTTAAAATGTCACTATTGAGACTAAGAAAGTATTTAAATTGTTTTAAATCGAGATATATGTAATATACAACTTAAGCAAGATTACTTAATTGAATTAAATTTACAATATTCCAAATTTTTTTTATGTAGTGACTCTTTCTTTTTCAATTGAGTCACAGTTCGGATCGAAGTGTTGATTACAGATTAACTCTTGAAACAACTTTTCCCTACATATTATATAAGGGCAAAGGTGACATAGTTCAATCAAGAATATAGAATATAGAATTCAATAGAATCCATATTCACCTTAGACATTTAAACGACAATTATCATTTCAAACAGCGCGACATTTCGCCTACGAATCGCCTACACGCGCACACGCTCACTCGCACGAAAACTTCAAAAATACACATAAAACGCGGGAAAATTATAATTTTTTTTTTCAAAATAAAACGATGCATAAAAAACTGTCACCTTTGTACGACGATGCGAGTGTATAAAAGCGAAAAAAGCCGATGGAAAGTGCGTTTCGCTTTGCATGACAAAGGGGACGGGTCGCAGTCGCTGACCCCCGAGCTCATCCATTAACTTTCCCAAAGTGTTCCACATGAATATTTTAAAGATTTTCCGTTTCCGTTTGCAGGGCTGAAGATAATGGCGTGTACAGGTGCAGGATAGACTATCACAAGTCGCCGACGCGCAACACCAGAGTCAACCTGACCGTCATCAGTGAGTGTTTATTTTTTTTATCGATTTCAAATATTCATGTTTTGGTGTGTTTTTAATTTTAACAGTGATATAAATTCATATTCTTGCATTTTAAAATTGTTATTTAGGGCCTGTCTTTTCACCTCTAGTTTAAGAATGAAACGATTTTAAACCACACGCGCTCAATTCAACTTTGAGCTGTCAAAATAGTCGCTGAAAGAGATATACTACAATATGCACAATAATAAACACATTCATCTCTTTCCCTCAAAATTTTAAATCGTTTTACTCTCAAACCAGAGATGAAAAACAAGCCTTTAATGTTTCGTATTCAAGTTTGCGAAACATCGAGTTGAAAACAATTGACATCACACTGGAGTAATTTTCACGATTCTGCAATTATGCACTTAAAGTAGTGTGAACTATTAACTCGTGTTTTCTTTTTCAATTTTTGAACTTACGTCATTGTTATAATAAAAGGCACATAAAAGATTATTATGATCAATTAGAATCGTTCATATATTATGCATAAAATATGTAATATTTGCACTCAATACCAATGTCATGACACTCGACCGAATGTAACTTAACCTAATCCAATCTGACTTATCTTAAAAAAATAACATAACCTAACTTACCAAACTCTAATTTTTACCCAATCTTACTCAACTTAATTTGTCGAAAGTCATGCCGATGTTATTGAATACAAATATCAAATAAATGAATATTTAAAATCTCTATGAAAGCCTACATATTCCGCAGAAATGTATCATTATATTAGTGTATTATGAAAAATCTGTTATCAATTTTGCTTTTCTAAGTCTTCCTATAAAAAAAAACGTTATTTTCTGTCTTTTTTATTATTCATATTTAGTGAAAATCTAGAATTAGTGAAAATACTTTTGCCGAAAACTCATATATCTAATACTTGTGTAGTTCTAATGTAAATTTCTTTTTTCGAATATACTCATTTGTAGTACGGTATAGTAAATGGCATTTTTATAAAAAAATCTTATGATAAAAATGATAAGCCTCACATTTATGTACTTTATATACGAAAAAGCGAAATAATTCGACTCGTTACACGTTCAGAATAAAAAATTTCACTCCAAAAATGAGAAATCGTATAATTTTATACGCAATAAAACACAAGCATCTGCCGAGACAGATGTTCAGCCCCGACACCGCGAAATCATAACGTATAATACGAAACGATAATAAAGCCGGTTCTAGACTCAAAAAGCGGCAAATGCAACTCCACATTACACACTTATAAAGCAATATTACTACGGATAAACGAATCACTGCACCGTGATCGAAAGCTTCCATTAAAAGCCCGAGGCTTTCACGAATATTCGATATCGAAATCACTTCTAATATAGTGTTGAAACCCCTTTTATGAGGCGAGTATCGAATTTTCGCAGAACACCTCAAGCATTTTTCACGAAAAGGACACCGAGAGATAAATCTTCGCAGATAACGAAGTGTATTTTTTCTTCCTCCTCTGTCCTTTACGAGCTTTCCCGTTGTAACGAAGAAGATTTATCGATCCGAATGCGGAACAGAATTAAAATTTTAACTCGGGTGTTTATTCGAACGTTTCAAAAGATTAACGGATCGGCTCAGATTAAGATTTCGACTGAGCAATATAACCTTCGGCCATTTTCTTTCGAGGGGTTAATCGGAAAGTTTGGCGGTTTCGTTTTGAGTTTTCCAAGTCATAAAAGATGCTTTGTATGTATTGATGGCATTTAATATACTTTAAAATTATTTTAATAAAAATATTTATTGAAATATCTAGAAAATTGTATCAAGTATTTCATATATTGAAGATTGAAAGTTTGCTAAATATTGATTCAAAAATGCAATTTTCTTCGTGTATTGAATTATATTGAAAATTTTTCAAAGTACTTTAGTCATTTGATAATAATTTTAATAAAAAATTCGCTGATTCGCTGACGTATCTAAACCTTTTATTGCGATGTAACTGTTTTTCAAATTATACATTGAAACTTGATGTTTCAAAAGATACTATTTCACAGATCTATAATTCGAATAAACCCTCAGTGCTCACAATGGCGCGAAAAAATAATTAGACAAACCCGAGCGACGTAATGAATAATTATTTTACGTATTTTTTTCGAATACACGCTTAAGAAAAAAAGAACTGAAAAATTCGTTCTACCGCGCAATAAATCGCGAGCGGAAAATTAGTCAAAAGATTTTGACCATTTTTTTTCCAACCTTTTTTTTGGCCATTGAAACTGCAAAAGACGCCTCGTCATAACAAGAGAGCGAGACGTCAACGTTATTTTTTTTCCTTGGAAAAAAAAAAGTTTTTCATCGTTATAATTCGTTATTATTATCGTTTTCAATTTTTTCGGACCTCGGTTTTTTTAATAACTGGGAAATCGTCTTTTCGCCTCCGGGCAACTGCCGGACAGTGAAAAATTCCCTTTTGTGTTTCGTTTTTTTCATTTTTCTCTTAATCCCGACTATTCTACTACCAAAGTATATATTGAATTTTCATATATAATGACTAAAAAGACCAAAGGGTACAAGTGATTTCGAGAAAATCCGCTCAAAGTTGTGTATGTACCTATGTACATGTATTAGAAGGTCGAGTGATTTGATGATATATCTCGGTACACGTTCCACGTTCGTTTATATCCTTTTGCCACCAAATACATGATCGATTTCTGTACATAACTCAATAGTGGCAAAAATTTCACTTGTACCCCTTGGCATTTTCAATCGTCATATAAGCTTCACATACATAGATAGAATTGGCATAGTAAACAATGATTCCCTTTTTTATATTAAAACATTCTGATGAACACATAGTATAATACAATATAAAAAACTCTTATGAATGATCATATTTTTGTTAATATTCATATCGAAACAATATTTTCATTTAATTATCAATAAGAAAACCTTTCATTGGTGATTAAAAATTATAATTTTAATACATTTTTTTTATATATGGTACACATTTTACTCTATCGTGTCAATCTCTATTCAATGTTTTTATATTATTTTCCCTTTAGAATTTCTTTGAATGGGAGTTTTTCCTGTTCGATTTTATTTTTGACGAAGTTCAACGGACTCTGTGGGCTTTTGTTCGAGGCACGCATTTGGGACCTCTTTTTCGAGCTTCATTCTACTTTTTTATTCTCTTTTCAGTACCACCTCATCGAGTTGAAATTCAGGACGACCTCAGAAGACCGATTCAGGGAAAAACCAGACCCTATAGAGAGGGTGATCCGGTCAAACTTTACTGTATACCGTATGGAGGTAAGTCTGTTTTATTCATTCTCTAGATTCGACAGACTTTTATTTGATTATAAACTGTTTAGTATTTAAAAAAATCGAATTCAAGTTTGAATTTGTGACTTTAGTTGAATAAGATCTATAAATTTATGTAATCGTTCGTAATATTTCGTTTTAGTTTGACATACATAACTAAACAAACGAATTTAACAGATGAATTTTTAATAAAAATAATTTGAATCGATAAAAACAAAAATAGACGCAAAGCACGGCGTTAAATCATGAACTCTTCGTACTTTATTAATTCAACAGTTTAAATGTAAAACTTTGTAAAAATACAGAAACCTACACAAATGTGCATTCAATCGCTAAAAATTCAATCAAAATCGGATGAACGGTTCACATGTACATAGAGCAGACACACTTTGACATTAATTTTATACGATAGATAATGAAAAGAATCTTATTGGTAATTTATAAAATTATATGAAAATATCCCGATCCTACTCTTTTACGATAGCAAATCTTTATTTTCACCTAGTTTTTATACAAAAACATGTCTCGAAATATCATTTCACACATTCATGTATATTCCAAAGATTACCGATTACATAGAATACTAAAGCTGATAAATGATTAGGAAATTCACAAAATGATCTAAAAATTTCCTCCTTTTACGATTACTAATCTTCGTTTTCATTCATTCTTCTACAGACACGTATCTCGAACTATCAATATCCCAAGTTGTATAGACTATAAAAAAAACATACTGATTTATAATTAAATCATTAATAAAACGACCTGAAAATTTTTGAACGCTCTTATTCGATATCAAGTCTTAATTTTCACCCTATTTTTATACAGAGAAACAACTAGAACTAGCATTTCACACATCCAAAGTCCAATGAGTTACCAACCCGATAAATATTTCAGTCGTATACACCACAATAAACGTACGAAGTAGATACGAAGTGTTCAGATCGTTCGTTGATAAGAAGCGTTAGAGCGACGTTATCTTTTCGTAGGAAAAAATCTCGGTGCGCTCTTAGTTTATTTTATTACGCATAAATTTTTATGTTATCTCTCGAGGGCCGATTTTATAGTGTAAACTCGTCATTGTGATTCAGCTTTGTTAATAAAATCGGATTTATGTCGTTATAATGCGAGTTTTGCCATGTTTGTGCGCCGCTTTATCGCTTCGATTGAAAATTTTCGATGTGATAAGCTGAGTCGTTTAGAGGTAAATTCGACTAACTCCATTAATAGAGAAGTCGAAAATAATAATCGAACTTGATTCATTCAAAACTTGTTCATAATAAGCTATGAATATGGTCAGTCCACATTAGAGTACAGAATTAATTCAAATGGCTTCTGAAATAAATGATTTGTTATTCGGTCACAAACTATCATCTTTATTATTCGGGATGGACATTTTACATATGGAAAGTTATTATTTAAATATTTTTACATTTCTTTTTTTTTAGTGGAGTTAATTAAGTTTATCTCTGAAAGACTCAGTTGTATGTTTGATCCGATATCGAATCCGTAATGTCATCTTTTTTTGTAGTAAATGCGTTGAATAATTCCTTTCACGTTTGATGGATGAGGTGTGAAAACTATTTCGATGTTCTGTTATATTTTTAGTTCGTGATAGTTTCGTAATTCTGATCTGCAGTTTACATTAAGCTGGATAAATTTCGATTTCGTTTCAATCATTGTTATCTATATCGTGGGATTATATAGATAATTATGTCAAAAGGAAAAGAAAAATCGTGTGATTTAATTAAAAGATAGAATTAATAACTTATCATTTTATACTAATAATTTTATAAATTGACGATTCTTTTCAATACTCAATTCAAATATATTTGAAATTTCAATTGACATATCATTTTAATATTATCGTTATAAATAATCGATAGATATATTTAAAAAACGATTTATACTCATCTCAAGTATGATAATTCAATTTCATACAATTGAGTAATTAATTAATATAAAATTAACCCACTTTTCTACGGAACAATAACTGACAAAATAAATCAATCATTTTTCCACCAACGAAATAATCAACGTCTAAAAATCATATCTACGAGATAAACAAGACGTTCATCCGATACACAAAACTCGAGCGGAAAAAACGAACAATTTCCCCGGAAAATTCCCGTGTTTTTTTTTTTTCACCCCGAAAGCGAAAAAAAACCGGATACTCTTTCGAATAACACGAGCCTCGGCGGCTAATTAAGCCTAATTAATCGAACGGGCCGGGCAATGAAAACCCCTGGAAAGCCGAGTGCGGTTATTATCGCCATTATTATTATGGGGTCGAACATTATTCGACCGTATAATAATTAGTCGGGATTTCTGCCAGATACCGTTGTACGATCGGGCAACGAGTGCTAAGTGAACTTTTTCTATGTAGAAGGGGGAATTTTCCTCGGAAAAAGTTTCCTTGTCGAGGAAACACTGAATGGAAAATTCGCGTCTACGGGTGAAATTTTCCATTAACCGCCTTGTGTGTGTGTTGAATTAAAACGAGTTTTGTGCTGTTGCCCTTTTTGTTATCCATGTCATAATTATTATTTAGAAAATTTTGCTTATTAAAAATACTTTTAATGATTTATATTGCTTGACGTTGTGCTAATTAATTGTGAAAAACTTTGATAGAATATATGCATACACTAAAATTCATTTATTATAACACCTTTTTGACTCATTAACTTTATTATAAAAATACTACTTAATTCTTATTAAATATTTGGCTAATATTGGACCAAATACCAATAGAATTAATTGAATGTAGACTCGTCTTGATTAATTTTGATTTTTTTCTTAGAATCATTCTGAACATAGTTACGTAGTGTAATATAAATAACTTTTATTGTTCTTTCTTTTAAAATCAAAAAAATGAAATCCCATACAGTAAAAATATTAAATCGAATATTTATAAAGTTTCCACAAATAATTTCATTATTTTGGTCGTTTAAATTTGTGTTTCACAGTCCAAAATCTGAGACTTTTTCATACGTTTGAAAAAAAAATTAGAAATATGTATCACAAATCTAATCAAAGTTTTCTACATAATTTCAATAATAAAGAATCTCAATTTTCATTCACAAAAATCAATTAAATATTAGAAAAATAATATGAAATTTTAACAAATCCCTACATAAAACGAATCGAACATTCGAACAAGAATCGTCCGACATTCTTCCCGAACGAATCACAATGGAACTTTTGTCACTTCTGCTGGCGAATTCCATAAAAACTTTTCCACTCGATTTTCACGAGTCGGCAATTGGACCAATTTCCATCCTTTTGATACAGGACACTAATTCGAAATCGACTCATTCATACCCATTACACACGATTCGACATTAATCAACGAAGGCGTAGAGCGAATCCGTTCGGAAATCACGTACTCATAGCAAAGGTGAAGTTGCTCACGATTCGAGAACTTACGCTGAATGTTTTATGAAGGATACATGCACAAAATTCACTATTTATATGTATCTAGAGGCTGTAGATTCAAAAGAATATTCTTTTGGGTTTGTAGGATACAATTTAGAATGAATTAGCTTTGAAATTTCGATGATGTGTTGTAAAATATAGGCTTCAACTGTCCGTTAATTGAATATTATAATGCATTCGTTATACTTTATGAAATATAGTTTAGAATTTTTAATGAAGGATACATGCACAAAATTCACTATTTATATATATCTAGATGATTTGGATTTGAAAGAATATCCTTTTGAGTTTGTGGGATACAATTTTGAATGAATTAGCATTGAAATTTTAATGATATGTAGGTTCATACTATCAGTTGGTTGAAAATTATAGTGCGTTAGTTATAATGATATTTTTGTAGAATTTAGTTTAGTATATTTTATGTTAAGTTTTCATAAATTTTAATCTCATTTTATTATAATATAAATTTCTTTGAAGTATAGTTGACTTGGTTATTATGGTGCTCATGTATTTTAATTAAAACAAGCTTGAAAATATTGCATCTTGTATTTTGTGAAAAAAGAACATAAACTCGTTATATTACAAGTATGAAAAAAGTCTAAAAAGTGATTTTATAACATCATGAAAATGCATTGTTTGGTCATTACTGATTGATAGTTTAATTTTATTAAATAATCTAAATTTAACAATTATTTTGAAAGATTATAATGAATTGACATACTAAATAACTTTCACAGAACTCTTTTTCTGCAAAAACCATTGTTAACTGTTCCCGTTGTAAATTTCTTTGCATATGTAGCTTGTGCTTAATATATTATTTACTATGGCTGGGATACTAAAAGACCTCTCTGAAAACTATCAAATGATAGGAATCCCGTTATTTGTAAAATTTCAAATTGTAACGACGCAAAAACCTTCTTACACTTACACACAGTGACTCTGAAAAGTTCCACTACCGAGATATCGGCCGTTAAGGAGTCTATAAATAACGCATTAAATTCTATCTACACATATCTTTAGATTTCTTCTAAGTAAAATCCATCATCCACTCAAATGTCGATATGAAAACGACAAGAAACAAAAACCCATTCGAAGCACCGAAACATAACGAATCGAATCATTCGTACATGGAGCAAACATCGCTCGGAAAAGCGAACGTAGACCCGGAAAAATGCGGAAAATTCCCGAGAAAAATCCGTCGCGGGTCGAAAGTATGCGTGCACATACATATATTATTACGTATATATTTTCGTCTCGTCGTTATTTTTATTTTAGGCAGTCGGAAAAGTCGGCGGGTCGGAAAAGCCTCCGGAAAATTCGCGAGACTTGCACACGGCGGAAAATTGCCGTTTTTCTTTATTGCCGCTTGTAAAAATGCGCGCCCCTTACACGCGCGACATTCGCGCATAATAAAAATATACAAAAATACTACTGTACAAGGTGCGGCATGGAAAAAAAATACAAAGAAATTTCCCAGTTTGCGGCTCTCTCGATATGTCGAGAATTTTTTTTACGTATCATTTTTCCTGCAGAGGAGTCATTCGTCGCATTTGAATTGGCATATTGTGTGAAAATTTTATGTTTTATATATTGTGATTTTTAATCTGTTTCAAGTTAAGTAGGACTTCACTATTCGTATACAATTAATTCTAAAAATCTTCAAATAGAGATTTGTATGAATAGCGAATAATTTTCCCATAATTTAAATTGGATTAATCCATTAATGATTTTTTATAAAAACCTATAAAACATAATCAATCTATCACATATCAAATGAATATTTCATTCTTCCTAACTCATTGTCACTCACTGTTTTTAATAAAAATGATAAGAAAAAATTCAAGAACATCATCCAAATTACAGAGAAAGTCAAATTTTACTTGATTAAGGACCCGTCTTTTCATCTCTGGTTTGAGAATAAAACGAATTTTAACTACATGCAATCTCTTCAACTATGAGCTGTCAAAATTTGGAGAAAAGAAATGGACGTATGTACTGTTGTACGAATTGTAGTATTATATGTCTGTCTCTTTCAGCAACAGCTCATAGTTGGAGGGACCTCGTGTAGTTTAAATTAGTTTGATTCTCAAACCAGAGGTGGAAAGACTGTCTCTAATTTGTACATAGCAAATTACATATACGTACAATATATGTTCATAAGTGAGATCTAGTCGCCAATTAGATTTGATTGGAACACGAAATGCAATGAGCGATTGATTCCGTTTCGCTCGGCAAATATAATAATTTACCAATCAATTTCGTATGGAAATTCGCTCGATCGTATAATGCACGTCTAAGGCTACGAGCTTTCGCAGAAATTTTCCTCGTAACGAGACTTCGACATCGTGTAACTTCATTGAAAATCGACACCAGTCATATACGCCTTCAAAGCTCAAAGTTTCGAGCCCACTGAAATAGGCACATCCAATTAGAGCTGTTCCACATATTATTACGTAGATACCTTCGCACAATACGTGTACAGGGTGCTGAAAATTGTCGGTTTCGATTATACATGGAATAATCTTAAAATGTACGTGTTTGGTTATTAGTGTCTTCTTAGTTGTTTGTTTCAATAGTGATCATTTTATCGATCATTGGAAATAGAAAAATAGATTTTTGATAGTATATATTGGTAGATATTCAAAGGATTTTAATATTTTTTAATGTTTGTTTAGTAAAAAATAATTAGTCAAGGTTAATGTTTATAAACTATTGACTGTATGTTGATTTATCGGGTTTTTTAAAATTAACTAAATTAATCAATTTCCACACACGTTGGCTATATTTCTCGATTTGAAATAACTCTAGCACTTTTATCGTTTCAATACTGACATTTTGAATTGAATAATTGCTTAATTTATTCAGTTGAAAATGATAGACGAAATTATAGTAATTTACTTTAAAAACTACACGATTTAATCGATTTTATATTAAAATATTGTGGTAGAATAAATTATTAAATACATAACGTTATGATACATAAAATGTTACGAGCAATAACTGAATCAAAGCTTATGAAAATAGCACATGTGCATTAAAAAGTACTCTTTTCTAAAATCACAATTCGATTTGACACAACCTATATTTAATAAAATTATAAGAAGATCAATGAAAATCATTAAATATTTCCATTTTTTTAAAAATATCATTCAACAGAAATATAATTTCACTCAAATACTCAAACTCAACCGACCGATTATCTCGACGTTTCTCGACATCGAATCGTTCTCTACATTATCGAACATCCTTTATATGAAACAATACACATCTAAGAGTGTTTCGATCCTCATTAGAAGCCGGCTAAAGCGGCAAAAGCTTCGATTCTGAAACACAACGAGACGTCTGAAAATCAAATATAGACGCCACAAAGGACTTTGGCGGAATCGAGTTTAACGGCGAACGTTTCGACGATTCCCACATACGACCGTTTCGTGTTTGATCTCGAACGAAAGTTCCTACCGTGTTCGAAATTTCATCCAGTGCTGTAATTTAAGATGGGGGGCTTTTTAATGCGATTGGTGCGAAGTGGGTCTTAGTTTGGTGTGAAAATTGTCGAGGAATTTGGTCGATGTTTGAATTGACTCTCTTGTTTATAATTTAATCTTATTTATTAATATAATCAGGGGTTAAATGTCTTTAATCATAAAATAGTTAATGATCATAAAACTGCTGAATAGTGAAGGTCTTAGTCTGATTTAAACTGCAGTTCTTTTGAGAAACAAATGTAATGTAGATATATTTATTCATAAAAAACTTTATAAGTGTATGTTTAGATATTGTTTGATTGCAATAGTATGTAATTTTGAAATATTTTAGTTGATTTATTTGAACTTATGAAAAGCTCACTGTAATATCAATCAATGTTAAATTCACGTTTGATTGAACACTTTCATTAGTATTATTTGTAATGGATTGCAAAATAGAATCATTTGAAATTAAAATTATTGTTATAGAATATAACTGTTTATTCAGAATGCAAATACATAGATTGAATTACACTTCATTAGTATTTAGAGCATTAAATTATTTCTACATAACTTACATATAAGTTTAATGATCCAACATCAACACCTACGTATGATATTCGATCTGAAAATTTTCACATAAATAAAAGAGAACATCGCAATTTTTCACACGAACGCAAAGCGATCGATCAATTTTCATATCGTACACGTTTCGCAGAAAGGAAAATTGAAAATTCACTCATTTCAACCGAATTATAATAAAAGTGCGAACCCGAAAAGCGAGCATTTAAACAAATTGGACCAAACCCCGCTGACACTTTAATGACACGGCATTATTATGACATGACTGAAAAGCCAAACACGTGTCAAATGAAAAATTGGTTCATAATGCTGTATAATGTAATGTATTATGTTTTGTCACATTTTTTTTGTCGAATTGAAGTTCTATTGTACTACTGTCATATTGTGTGTCTTTTAATACGAACGCATTTGAAAGAAACTGAAGTCGAATATAATTAAAACAACAAAGTTTTTATCAGTTATACTTTTGACAAAATATATTTTTCGCTATTATATAATAAATTTTATCATATTTTTTCATGTATTGTAATATATTTTCACTGTTCATTTTCATTCTATGAAAATAATCCCATTGTAATGTAAAAACGAGGCCACAAATCTCCGATACATCAAAGTATAAAAAAAGTACACACACACTTCATATACCGAGGGTAATCAAATTTCAATATACACGAAAATGTTGCCATTGTGTTCCATTTTTATCGATTGATATCACATAATGCCTTCATTAAACGCGCACTCGAGTTTTTTTTTTACGTCATTGATTCGATATAAATCACAGTTTCAAAGAGAAAGGACGCTCGTTTGTAGCGATTTTGTGAAGGTGAATTATGTTTTGGTTTTTTCACGTTTAAAATGTGGAAAAAAACTCGTTGAATTATTACGGTTCCGCGCTTTAAAATGTTAATTGGAAAAATTAAAATGATGAAGCTTTTTATTCATAGAGTTAGTCGCTTAATCGCGGAGTCTATTCTGTTCGGGAAGGGTGTGAAATTTTTTTCAGGAATTCTCATTTCCGTGTGTGAATATTCATGTCGTGCTCTAGTTTTATTTTGCCGATAAATTTTTCTACTCTTGTACGTGGAAAATTTCGCGAGAAAAGGCCTTATGCATTTTCAGTGAGATTTACATTTCCACTTTCACCCATTTTTTTCGTTTTGTTAAAAATGATTCAATCCTTTCAACTGCATATACAACTATTCTGATTTGCATATCTACTAATTATAAAAATAAAATATTTATTTCACTTGATATGTAAGTTAATATTCACTTAAAACATAAGATAAGAGACTAATTAAATAACCAAACACCCACATAAACTTCTGCCTTTCTCATATATCACATGAATACTTTTTACTGAACAAGTAATTCACTGACACCATCAGCAAATTCCATTTAAATTAAACTGGAACTGAACGTAAAACTTGAAAAAAAGCACCATGAGACACAGTGGTGGAGTATTTATATTAAACATTCCTATAATATTTTCGCAGAAGATAAATTATGTATAGATCTATCGTATGAATTTTCTAGATATTGATAATAAATTACTGAAAATTACAATGGGTAAATTGGTATTATTTCAATTGATTATCATAATCTCATATTTGAATGCATTTGGAAATAATTTAATATATAAATTGTCGTTTTTTATGTAAAAAATGAATACTAATTGTATGAGTTGTAAACAATATGATTAGTAAGAGAAAACGAAAAAGTTAATTGGGACTGATACCATGACACACGTTTTTCTTTTAATGACTATCGGAGAAGATATAGTTGTCTATCATTTTAAATTCTATATTTTTATAGATATTTATAAATAGTTTTTTGAGTATGTACGTCTAGAAAAGAAATTCTTATATGCCACTCTATGATATTCTTAATTCTTCAGGTAAGATTTTAACATTATGTTACGGATTTGAATCGCGTTTCATGCATTATTTTTCCCTGAAAAATCCCCTGAACGAAAAAAAAATCCACCACTGACACACGTTCAGTATTCCAGCGATGAAAAAAATAAAAGTTTCCAGCATATTTGAATAATAAATAAATCGTTTGCGGCAGGTGCTTGGTCGGTGTGTTGTGCGGCACGCAGTAAATCGCGACCGATGCGTTTCGACAGCAGAATGGATGCGAATCGTTACTTTAAATACTTCAGAGTCCTTTCGAAGGTGTATTTTCTGTTCGTATTTTAGGTGCGAGGTGTCCTTTTTGATGCTGTCGAGGAAAAATTGAATGTGGCTCGTTTTTAAATGGTGTTCGTATGAATACATATGTGAAATTCAATGAGGCTTCTTTCTATGCGATGTGAGGTTTAATTGGATGTTATTTATTGCATGTTGATATTGAACAGAATTATTGTGTAATTTAATAGAGAGTTATCAAATGTGAAGGAAATTATCATTTTGGAATAGTTTTGGTGAAATTATTGGCAAAATACAATGTCTTGATTTGATCTTGTAAATATGATTTTTATTAGAATCTAGATTTTTTTGCATTTTTTGACTATGAAAATATACTCGAAAGTAAATGAAGACATTATTCTTAATTAATTCATATAAATTACATTTAAATTTTCCCGAAAATCTCTTATAATTTTAACCATTTTCGAGAATATTTCATTCATACCTATCTTAAATTCATACTCATACCTAGATTCATAAATTCGTCTCAATTAATACAGATCTTAAGAAAGTTGAATACATGTATGAATATTATAATTTTCCAAAAAAAAAATGTAATAAATGACTAATTAAATCACTAAAAATACCAATGCATGCTTGATTAGAATAAAATCATGAAATTTATAGATATACTATTTTACGCAATCTTCGAAATATCAGTGTATTACAAACTGTAATCCGAGTGTCACAAGAATAAACATACACACAGACGAATTAACGTAATAATTATAACTAATTATTATATCAGACAGTTTATTAATGTATTATATAAATATTTTGAAAGAAATTTTATACGTTCATCACAGAAACAATATCTTCACCACACACACAACCCACTCATTGTTTCCTTACGAGATCGAATTAATCTTCCTTAAGTCATATACGCGAGAGAGGGCGCAAAACCAAAATAATACCAAAATAAATAAAGAAAATTCCCAAATCAACAAAAAAGACAACATTTTGGGATGTGACACAGCATCCGGACAACTTTCGACGTGCGAAAGTGGCGTTTCTTGTAGGGAAAGTGGCGCACGCATTCGCCATCGTCGACCCCTAATGGGTTTTCTCGGCTTACGACGACGCTGCATTATCGTCTCGGAGGCTTCTCGACGTCTATCGTCTGCGAGAATGTTTCCTCTTTGTCTTGTATATTTAATGAATTCAAAATGGGAGTCTGGGCGCCAAAAAAGCGGTGAATTATTAGCGCCGTGCGTGCGTTCGCGACTCTTTATGGGAGGGTCTGATTTTTCCGCGAGGGTTTTCTTTTGGGGCGTCGTTAGAGATGTTTTTCAGTTTGTTATGAGTCGTTCGGTGTTAATTTAAAAAATAAATAAGATTTGATGATTGAAAAGGCTAAAGGGTTCAAGTGGTTTCGAAAAATGCATGTGCCTTCATGTATCTATTGGGGGAAGGTCGAGTGATTTGTTGATATATCTCGGTAAACGTTTCATGTTCGTTTATATCCTTTTTCCACCAAATATATGAGCGTACATAGAAGTGATTCTTGTTCATTATTCAATTTCAGCAAAATGTCACTTGTACTTTTTGTCCTTTTCAGTCGTCATTTAAATGTAAAAGCGCTTGGTGTAGTCATAACTTTTTGTGTATGAAATATAATTCCTGAATGACTATAGCATTAAATTACACAATAAGTTTGGTTAGCGAATAATGAGTCATTTATTTCAGAAAGTAATTTAATTAATTCTGTACTCTTATCTGAACTGGTCTTATCCATAACTTATTATAAACGTGTATGTTTTATCTTTTTAGCTAAATGAAATATGAAGAGAATTTTGAAATACGCATTTCATTGTTTTCCACAAATTTTCGTTTTGTGGATAAAATCACGTTTTGAACTGAACTGCTTTTGTTTTTTCGGATATACGGAAAATTTTGTCAACTGTGAATCGAAAAAGTTGCCAAATTGAAATTTTGCACTGGTGCATTTTGGACTTGTAGAATTATGCGCCAAAAGATAGTTATTTGAAAATTTTGTCGATTTTTGTTCGAATATTTTTCTCGTAATCATAATTTATTATAAAAATCTTTTCCGATTAAAAATTTCCACCCTTGTTTTATAAATCCATGATTTTATTCGTACCATGTTTTCACAAATTTTCATCGGATTAATCACTCTTTATACTAATCCTAATTAACTTTATACGATATTTAAACAAAAATTTATCGAATTTATTATATAATGTATTTAAACCGAGAATAACCTTAATGAAGCAGAGTTATGTATCTCAATTTATTCGCTCTAAACACAGAACCGAGCAAGATAACGCTTTCGTAATAATATTCACTAGTTGAACAACATTACCTTGAACGACAACAGCGTTTAGAATAATTTCGCAAATACGGAAATTGCGTTTAAAACAAACCGTCCAAAGTCGAGATTATTCGGTGCGTAAAATTTATTTGTAACACATTAAAGGCTTTGCGGTTTTGACAAAGTCTGCTGCCCTACACTAATTCCAAACTGTGAAACCCGCTTCTGTGTAATAATGCGAGGGGATTATTATCAAAACTCACTATCTAAATCTCGGTACGTTTCTTAAAAGTACTTACGTAAATGTTTAGTTGTTAAAAGACAGTTTTGATATGTTTCTCTCAATAAAAATTACAATGATTCATCATATTATGGAAAATGAACAGTGTGTTGGATAATTTGAAGCAGAAATCATTTCAGATGTTGTAGAAATACCAATCATTAGTCAATTGTGTAAAAAAAAATCTTGAAGATGAATTTGAAATTGTTTTAATTGTTATTTTTCATGCGATATTTTATTCTTTTTTTTATTTAATTACGAGTAAATCATTTTATTTTCTTCAATATAAATTGACAGTTTAATGAATATTAAATAAAATCGTATACACGTGTATGTATGTATTACTTTGAATACATACAAGAAATGAGACCTGAGATGAAATGTAAGGGACAAAACTCATCGTTTGATAATTTGAAAATTTTGCCCTTGCAATAGATATACGAGTATTTCAGATTGAAACTCAATTCATTTCCACTTCAATTTTTACTATAACTCGTTTCTTTTTAATGTTATGAATGTTATTAAATCATTCAAAATTATAATATTTTTCGATCAACTCACAATAATTTGTAATTTTATACTCAAAATCCATCTAAAATTCTAAATGCTACATTTATATCAACAACCCCGAGTAAATTATAATACGAAACAGCAGCGGCGTCGGTTTAGAGGAATGAATCAGAGAATTCGTTAGAAGCACGTGTGCCTACGACAGTTTGTGTGTCTGTTTGTCTGTCTGTCCGTACGTCTGTCGGTTCGTATTAATTACTGAGACTCGTGTTGTTTTCCGCATCGATGCAGACGACGACTCGCCGCGACGTTTGAGAACCACTTTCGCGTTTCTGCGTGTAATGCGGAAATTCGCGATTCGGTAATTTTGAATCCGTGTAATTCAGTTGTAGACTTTGGTGCTTCGGAATCGAGTTGAAGGTCTCGAGAAATCAGCGCGAACGTAGCTTTTCGTTTGTTTCGTTCTAGATATTTTCAAATATTTAATCGAGAGAAATTAAGAGATTTTTTAATTAATTTATAATAAAAATATTTAAAATTAAACCAACATTTGTGAGTTTTATTTATAGAAACATGTTAAATCACGTCGAGTTTGTATACCGTGCATAATATTTGCCATACTTTCGCTTCGGCTAAGGCACACTCGGTAAAACGTCAAAGTTAGATATCCCCTAGATCCATTTCACGAATGTTAAATGCAAATTGCAAAATGTAATGATACGAAAACCTTTCCGGATGTGCATACAATCATTATGAAAAGTTTCACTGTGAAAGCTTAAGCCGTAAATTAGTCTATAAATAAAATATCTATAAACACTTTTTCCTCAATTTATAAACTGTCGATTTTCCAAATGTTTGATGTAGAATAAAGACAGACGTATGTACGTATACAGATTCATACTTGTCTTTCAGCACTCAAATCGAAAAAAAGTCTACGGGTACAAGTTTAATTTTTGCTGAAATTGAGTTATGTACAGAAATCGTTTCTGTATATTCGGTGGTAAAAGGATACAAACGAACTTGGAACGTATACCGAGACATATCATCGAAACAGTTGACCTCCTCCTAATACATGTAAATACATGCTCAACTTTGAACGCACTTTTCTCGAAATTAATTGTACTCCTAAGCCTTTTCAGTCGTCATATACAAACATTCATTTTCATTTGTATATACATGGATAATTTAATCGTATTTCTTTTATTAAAAAAATGGAAAGCTCTGGAGAAATAACACAATTTCCTCTTATTTATCGCAAGTTTTAATAAAAACTGAAAGCTCCGACATTACACGCGCATAACAAGAACATTTCACTATTTCGTTGAGAGCTCCAATACGGCACAGAGGAACTAAAATAAAATTTGATGCTCTCTCTCCCTACTCTAGTATAGACCGTGTGCTAACAACGGTCGATTTTCCACATCGCGGAAAATCTCCGGGAGCTTTTCCAGTCTGCGGAAAATCTGCGGAACATGCGAGTGTGTTGCCAGTTTTAATGTTTTTATTATGCGTTATTGCCGCGGTTATTGCCGAGCCTAAAAAGATTAACAGAACTTAACACTGCGAGGTACTCGCGTGCATATTTATCGCTCCTCGAGCAAACAAGAGGATTTGCGTTATTGCGGACCAAGATGTCGTTTCGGTCTGGTCGTGGTTTCCATTTTTATGTGAAGAGTTTGCTTCCGAGGATATAATAAAATGTCTCTTGTGAAAGTTTTTGTCTATTTGATGTTATGGGTATATTTTTGAAATTTAATTATGGAGATATATTATAGTTTACAGTCGTCCCCCGTTTAACGCGATTACTTCACATGGTTTATTTCAATATGCGTGCGAATTTTTTTTCGAATAAATGCATTGACACGATGAATTTTATAACGAATGATCACATATACGCATTTTTTTTTTGAAAAAATATCGTAAACGAATTGAAAAATACCATGTGAATTAATCGCGTTAAGCGAGGGACGACTGTATTGTATCAAATAATTATTCATCGTTAGAATTGTGTAATTACGATTCGATTTTAATTTAGATTATATACAGTTTATTTGATTTATAAAATACAATCCTTCTTAATAGTCTTTGAAAATTTAATAAAATGAATGATTTATTAAAAAAATAGTTGAATAAAACTTTTCCATTTACAGTTAATCGCGTATGCCCAAAACCTCTATTTTCTTAACGAAAATTATTAATTAAAAACAACCCACTAATCCTTTCCTCGGTAACTCCGCGAATTTTCCACCGAAGGCTAATAATAAACAAAAATGAGCTGGAAAAAGGGTGGGGGGCTCAGAATTTTAATTAACGCCGAATTTCTTTCGTAGATTATCCTAAACATACACATAATTTATATACGTATAGATAAAATACTTATTATACACCGTGCACAAGTATGTCCTGCGAAATTTTCGAATCCTCCCCACGACAAGGACGAAGCTCGAATTTTCCGATTACTTTCCGACGCCTCGGGGCGGGTTTTCCTCTCGATTTTTCGGAAAAATTTAATTTTTCGCCGCAAATTCTTCGACATGCCGAAACGTCTGATATTCCGGACAAAAGGACATTTTCGTTTATGCCCGATAACAATTCGTCGTTGTTTGGGAATTTTTAATTAACGTCACTGTTGCGCAAAAGTTGTCCCGCCCATAAAGGGCGAGTTCGTGGAATTTTTCCGAGTTAATCGAGTATAAATCGTATTTTTGAGTATTTCGTTTAATCGATCGATCTATTGTATATTTGTTGCGTTTTTGATTGATATTTTATAAGTAAATGACTAACTTTATTAAGCAAAATGTCGGGAAAAGTTATGAAACATTTTTCGATATTCCCTTAACTTCCATCACAGTTAATTTTGTTCTCAATTATAAACATACTAGTTTATTTTATAATAAGCTACGAATTTAGTGAATTAAGATAAGAAAACAGAATCAATTAAAATGGTTCATAAAATAAATGATTTATTATCAGGTGGTCATTCAAATTTGTCATTTGATGGTATTTATATTTTTTATTCGAGGAATATATTTCACACTTAGGAAATTATGACTGTACTAATTGCTTTGACATTAAAACCTTATTTAGTTTAAAGTTACGATTAGCTCTAAACGTCTTCATATATGAAATCTGTTTAGAATTCCTTAACAGGTAGAAATTCACGTAATTATAAAGCGGTGAGTTTTAAAGATGATTATGGGATGAAGATCTCAAGATGCATATATTTTGAATCTCAACGAGTTCTAACATCAAATTTAATTCTCATAAGATTAGGTATACTAAAATATAAACCTATGACCCATTTCTGACAATGGGTTTCCGTAGCTTTCATCTATTATTAAAATGTTCTTTACACACTAAATTATTTCAAAAGCATACGCAGGGTTGAAAAGCCATCAATTACACGAACCAACTACCGTTCGAAAAGCCCAAACTTCAAACGATATACCTTTAACAACAAACAAAAAGCCAAAAGTGAAAACAATATCGCTCCTACGTGAAGCGTATCGAAAGCACCGAATATTTCCCAGAGGCCATATCGCAGGATACGTACGACTTAACCCATTCCCGACCGGAAAATTAAATTTAAATTCAATTCGAATTCAACAAAACCGCAACTTTCGATCGCTAAAATTAAACACGATCTTTTCGGTCGTTCTAGGGTTGAAAGGGATAAAGTGCGTCGAACGAAGAACCCGTAGGCGCTTTCGGATTTTATGTCGACATTTTAATAAGGATCCGCGGAATGAATTTATAATATTTTTATTAGGGCTGATGCGTTGCTTAAGGGCGTTTTCCGGCACAAATTTTCGACAAGTAAACTGTGCTAAAAATATACTGTTTTCGTATAATAATAAACGACGAATTTGTTAAGTTCCGTAATGAATATTTTGCGGTTCAAAATATAAACTTTTTTTGATTTGTAAAAATTCGCTCGAGGCGCACATTTCGCGTTTTAAAAGTGGAAAGGCTTATAATTAAAATGCGATCGGACGTGTGTTCGTCGAATATTCGTATGCAAACAGTGATTTGGTAGCAATTACCAGCGGTTCCCAAATATAATTATTTTTTTTAACCCATTCGCTGCCGTCTCGTCGGCGTTTACGGTGTCTCAATTGCGCGCAATAATAATAAGATAATTGCGAGAGAGTGCACGCATAATTGGACCAATTGCGAAATTGGACTATCCTTGAATTGATTGAGTGACGTTACACTTTTTGGTTTAATCGAAAGAGTAAAAATAAATTAATAAAAAAACAGTGGTTTCGAAAATACTTGAATGTTTTGTATAAAATAAAATTTTAATTAAATTATTCAGAAGTTATCGAATTGAACTGTGAAAAAAATATTTTTTTATAATCGAATTTTGACTTAAAGAAGATTATAATTGGAAAACATTAATTGTTATTGAATAAGACAACTATAAGCTTTATTTTGTTCATATTCGAATAATCATGAATAGATTGAGTAGAATCAATTATTTTAATTAATAATCCTGTCGATTCAAAAATATTACTTGCATGAATTAATTTCTGACAAAAATTATTCAAGATTAAATAGGGCTAATTATGTTTTTATTGATTTAAGTGATATCTACTCCAAAGATTCAGTTAAGTACAATAATATGCTGAGATAATAACATTAAGTCAAATCTAATTTCACTCTTCATTTAAACCAATAAAATAATGAAAATCCACCCTCAAGCAAAAATATCTAATCATAATAAAATTTTATTACCCTAACCAAATTTATAAAAACTTTCACATAATGCCCCATTAAATTTTTATTAATTTCAATCCAAATTTTTACTACCGACAATCAAACATAATCTCCATCCTCAATTAACCAATTAAAACAACCTTTATATCAAATCTACACAAGACTCAAAATCGCAAAACGAGCACACCCGTACATTATATTATCGATATTTACGCCTTTTGGGGATTTATGGGGTCGTTAAGGACCCCGAGGCCGATCCTGATCGATGAGATCGAGATCCATAACAAGGGGAACCATCGATTAATTATTCGTTTATGGTGCGGGTGCGACTCATTAGCCGGTGGGCAAGGTGTTAAATGTTCAGGTTTTTCAAAAGGCTATTATACGTATCTGGTTTCGGTTCGTCGTAAAGATGTTAAATATTTATATGTGCAAGGTTGTTTTCTTTGATGTAATTGGTCAAGTTGAATCGTGTGAATTTAAGTCGTATCGAAATTGAGTAAATGTTAGTTATTTTTTAGTGTTTTGAGGCCTGATCTTTCAATGATATGTTTCGATAACATATGACGACTGAAAAGGCCAAGGCTTCTATGTACGCACATATATTTGGTGGCAAAATGATATAAGCGAAATTGAATCATTTGCCTCGATATATCAAATCACTTGGCCTCCTCTTAATGTATGTAGGTACATGTTTAACTTCGAGCGCGATTTTCTCGAAATCATCGTGAAGTTACTTGGCCTTTTCAGTCGTCTCATGATTGTTATATTAGATTTAAATGATTGTATTTGATTTGTGCTCATATTCATAGTTTTTTGTTGTCCATCAATGATAATATTCCTTTTTACAGCTTTATAAAAAATAGTGAATTGTATCGTATATTAATTTCGTTGTTAAGCTTGATTCATTGATATTTTTTAATATTCGAAATCAATGCGTTATACTTTTTCATTCAGATTTGTATTTGAAATTAAAAATAAGCTTGCATTTATTAATATTTCATTTAAATACGTTCTGAATCTAGATTAACTTTACTAATTTCTAGTAAAACTACTAAATTAAATTACTATGCATATCCTATGTTTCATTTAATGTTCATGATCAGCAAGAAGCATTCGCTTAATTGAAATTGAATATTTTCAAACTGGTTATCTTTTCAATAAAAATGCAGAGAAGTAGTGCAAAGTAAGCTTTTTTCTGTCTAGCTAATTTATAACTAAAAATTATTGCATTTATTACTCTAGTATTCACATCTAAAGCGCGAATGACAATAATTTCTAATAAGAATAATTATGAGCGATCATTCTAACTCTATATTTCTAGGTCATGAATAAAGATGTAATTTTACGAAAAAAATATATAAGGCTTGTAAAAAATTATATAAATAGAATTTTTCGAAATAAAAACCCTTTCCTATTGTATACATTATAAAAAAATCAATACAGCATAACATAACAAGTTTATTTACATTTTAGAGTCGCCCAACCTCTTTCGGCCGCTTAAATTTTCCATACCAACATCCCGGCTTAAATTTCGTCGGCGCGCTTTACGCTTTTTTCCCGCCGAAACTTCGCCTCCCCGGTGGGCTTTTCCGAGTTTTTCCGCCCGATTTTCCCCGACTCGGAAAAACACACACACACGCACATTTTTTCCCGCCACGACGTTCTTTTTAAATACCGTCACTTTTAAATAATTCCGCCGGGACGAACGTTGGCAACTCTCGCTTCTTTATTACGCGAAAATATACGCTCGCGTAAACGTAAACGTATTAATATACGCACCGTGAACATTATACGTTACCGGGTGTGGTATCAATTCGCGAATGTGGTTTTATTTATTTTCCAGATTTTCGTTTTTATGTTTGGGCTGTGATTCTATCGAAGTCGGGTGTGATGATTGTATATTTTACAGTTTTGGTAAATTAAATCTTTGTATGTGCTTGATTATGGAGAAGTCAATCTGTAAATTTCTCATTACCAAAGATGTAGTGCAAAAGGAAACGTTTTTCTGTTATATTTAGGCTCAGGTTGAAAATGAGTATTAATTAGCCATTTTATTAGTAAGTTCCTTGAATACTAGAGTAAGAAATAAGTTGATATTTAGGTATAAGACAAATTATGGACGTTTCCCCTTTTACGAAATATCTGCTTATCATATTTTTATTTGTAGTTAAAATAATTTATGTGTGTAAATAAATCAATTGCGTGTTTTTCAATAAATAATGATAATTGTCTAATTTGTTATGAATATGTATTATATTCTAATTTTCTACCTAGACTTTTGGAGGGAGATTTGAATTTATAAGCCAGAAGATGTGGATTTAAAAAAAACTTTGGAGTCATATAGAAGACAAATTCAGCTGTCCTCCGTTTAATGCAATTACTTTATACGATATTATTCAAAACTTTTGTGATATTTTTGCGACTTGATCACTTGTAATAAGATTCATGATGATAATGCATTTTTCCGAGAAAATATCAATGCGTATTGAAAAAAACGTGTAAAGTAATCGCGTTAATCAGTGGATGACCGTACATATATGAGACGGAAGATAATGAAATTAACAAGAAAACAAACGAATTCAAGCTACTTGCAAAATCATACTAAACGAATTTTCGATGGGATATTTAAATTTTGCTGCCATAGTATGCTAATTTTTGATAATTTTCGAAACAATTTTTTTTCTTTAATAGATCATATCTCAATTTTTTTATCAATCACTTAATTTCTTCTATATGAAATATACAAAAATTATTGAGCTCAATCAAAAGCATCCCAGCTCATATATCTCTCGGCTCGGAAAATTAAGCACATCCAATCCGTTTCGATTGAGGCACTCCACGGCAACGTATAGGCGCAGGCGGAGATGAACTTGTTTAACTTCAAACAATTTCATAGGTCGATCCTCGCGGGATACCTCAACTTGAGATGCTCGTGAAATGTTGATAGGGTTGCGAAACCCACCCGGAAACTTGCTCTTAGCGCCAGACGTCGTCAACCTTCGGGCTGCATCGGGCCCTGTGCCATTTTGGATCGGAAGTTCGGTCGATTTAGTGTTTCTCGTGAGGATTCGCATTGAAAAGATATTTGACGACTGAATAGGCTAATGAGTGCAAGTGACTTTGTAGTGATTTCGAGAAAATTATCATGATCATGTACCTACATGTATTAGGAGGAGGTTGAGTGATTTGATGATATATCGAGGCACACGTTCCGAATTCGTTTATATCCTTTTGCCACCAAATATATGAGCGTACATAGAAGCGATTCTTGTACGTAACTTAATTTCATGTCACTTAATGTCCTTGGCCTTTTCAGTCGTCATTTGAGAAAAAAGTTTATAAAGTATAGTTTTAAAGGAAAGTAGTGAAAACTGTCGAACGTAATAAAAGTTCGTTGCAATATTTTAAGATGGAACTCATATCTTTGATCTGGCGATTTAGTATTCAGCAAAATCTTCATACATTACATGTAATTATTTATTTTTTATTGCTTTAAATAAGCAATAATCTCTAGATTTAGATCAAATTAATAAAATTAATATTATATCTAATATGAAAAAAAATATTCACCATTCTTACAACTCACTATTTGTACAGTCTTCTTGAACGTATTTTATACGAATAGCGGAGATCTACTGTATATGCTTTTATATGATAGATAGAAACATTACTGTATTAAACTATTTGATTCAATCAACTCCAATTAACCTATTCTGACCTCTATGAAATAACACAACTTATCACGTTCAATATGAAAATCTCAAACTTAACCCAATCCTATAACAATATTGATTCCTCGATAGTATTTTGAAAGGACACGAAATCGCAATAAACGATTATCGTGCTTCGACAGCTGATTATATCTACATTTACGAACTGTCAAAAATCAACACAAGTGACGAATTACGAAAATCTGTCTTTCGTCCGATGGTAAATGGAGGAATACCTGTATGTTCAAAAAGGGTTGAGCATCGCTTATTCGCGAACAGGGACGGACTCTGAATATTGGCATACAAAAAAAAGAACACCCACTTCAATATTTACGCATTATACGCGCCGCCTTATTAAATCGATAAATATTAAATAATGCGAGCCGCCCGTCTCGGGTCAAAAGAGCCTAAATTAAATTACGCCCCTGGCGAAAGTCAAGTGCGAGATCTATGGCCAGAAATGAGGGTTTCTGAGGGATATATTGCAGATTTTTTGTTCCTTGATTAATTAAATTATTCTCAATATAAAAATTTCTGGAAAAAAAAAATTAATATTTCCAAAAAATATAGAAATATGAGCTTTTTTAAATACATAAATTAATGTACTTACATTGACACTTGTGTATTCCATCAATACAACTCTTGATGATTTATGTTGATAAAGTTAGCTTTTTTCTTTCTTTTTCATTCTAGATTATATTCGATTATGTTAGGTCAATACTACACAAGTACCATTTAATTTTTTGTATATCTAACCATATAATAGCGCAATTCTGTGTGTCTGTTTGTGTGACTGTGTATCCATGTAACGCTCCAATGATATATTCAACGGGTTGATTGCTAGTATTTTATAACACAAAACTGTACTAAAACAAATTTTAATCGAATTATATTTTTAATCAAAAAATACACAAAAATGCTACATACGACGAAAATAATTATTTTCTTATGGCATCTATATATTTCACGCAGATGATTCGACGCCGACGCCCAAATTGAATTATTTATTATTATTAAACGATGTTGAGGCTTTAACGGGGAGCCCGTATCCCCACACCCCCCTTACCTTCGGAGCTTCTCAACATTTTATCAGTTCAACACCCTACTCTCATACTCTGCCCTCCTTTAATATTATATTTCGGAGAAGTTGTCCGTTCGGCTTTATGAAATTGGCTCATTAGAATTTCTAGGTGACGATTATGCCGGAATATTTCGCAAATTGAAATTTGTTTGTGAGCGTTTTATTCGTATTTTTTTCGATATCCGTAACGAGAAGATTTGCTGTTTTAATTTATTTTGATTCGTTCTTATAAAATTTTACTAATTCTTGTATAATATGAAGGCTTCTTATGAAAAAAATATGATTTTTTTAAGTGCTGATTTTCAGTTGCTTAGTCGATTTGATACACATCAAAAAATCACTATCGATCATTCATAGAATCAAAAACTTTATTCATACGATCGAATGACTAGCTCTGAATATAAATACTATGCTTTAATTTTAACTTTTTAATGTAATCTTGAATTTATTTGTACATGACTCTAAATAAAGAAAGCTGTTTGATATCGAAAACAGCATTGAATTACAAAACATTCTGAAAATACGCGTTTTCATCTGAAATCGCCGTGCTTTAAAATACGATACTTCCCTTTTGTATAATACAACTCTCGAGCTAAAAAATAAAGAAAACATTGATTTTCTTTACGTAGATAATCAAAGGAAAACAATCGTTATTACGAATCGAGTGGTTATTCCAATTTCCATCGAAATATATTCGTTTGCCGCTATAGAAAATTGAATATGTCAGCGAGGGATGGAAAATGTACAGCCTTAATATAGGAAAGGGAAGCGGAAAACCTATTGATGTTTTATTATCCCATTGTTTAACCCTATAAGGGCGAATTTGCCATTATCGGAAAATTCTGAGCGAAAACTTCGTACTGGAAATGATTCTTTGCTTAGTCATTATAATGAAATTTAATTCTAGTTTTAGATTGAATAGTTGTGTTATAATATTAAACTGCTATAGATTTTCATATGACGACTGAAAAAGCCAAGGGGTACAAATGATTTCGCGGTGATTTCGAAAAAATAGCACTCAAAGTTGAACATGTACCTACATGTATTAGGAGGTCGAGCGATTTGATTAAATATCTTGGCACACATTACTAGTTCGTTTATATCATTTTGCCACCAAATACATGAGCGTACATAGAAGCGATTCCTGCACATTACTCAATTTCGGCTATAATTTCATTTTTATCCCTTGGCCTTTTCAGTCGACATTTACCATTCAAACGAATACGCGCTAATGGTAAACTCTTGTTTCGTTCCGAATAAACGAATCAATATTGTAATACCATTTAAATATAAAACGGATTTGACTTTTTTCATTGAAACTTTAATTTGCACATAAAAAAATCATCAGACTCAAACAACACGTGCTCAAATGAAAAGTTTATTAATACAACTCAACACTTTATCTTTTATAATTTTTTTTCGAATTATAATTTTTTTCATTCGTTTGGAAAGTTATCCCTCATTTTTCCCCCAGTCACAATATAATAGGACGTTGTTAAAACGGGATTATGCACGTTGCGCATTTGCGCTCACATAAGCAGATTAATCAGGTTGCACAGCAAAAGCGACCAAGAAAACGTCAGGTGTATTAGGTGCTGTGCTTGTCTATTTGTGTTTTTACTGTCGGGGAAATATATCGGCTAAAGGAGCTCAATTTGCATGTTTCGCATTTTGTACAATGGAAAAGGAACGGCTGAGCTCGGGAAAATCCACCGAACATGCTATCCGCATTCATTAAGGAAAAATTATTAATCACTGCGTTGTAATTTTTAATTAAATGGAATATTTCTTACAGAATTATATTTAATATAATATTTTATTTTTAATTAAAAAAAATCACTAAAATAATCGTATTGTGGAACGAAGGATCGGTACCAATTTAAGGTGCCTTGAATGTCGAAAAATATATGTATAGGTATGAAATGTGGTGTTTTTCGTATTAAATATAATACATAGACAATGAGTAAAATTTTCATAAATGCTTATACAATTTATCATTTAAGGAAGATTGAAACAATCAGAATCTGCGCTTATGTGAAGCTGGAAAATTTACACACATATCTATATCACATTGTTTTTTTACAGCAATTTCTTTACAAATCAGTTTGTTTAAGTGTTCCGTTGTGGAATAGAAAGTTTCTTAAATCATTCATTAGAAATATTTTTATAAAAGGGACTAAAATAAATAGAGCATAAGAAACATAAAATCTTCAAAATTACTAATAAAATATCACTTATCGTAAAGGAACATACACACAGACAAATTAACAATATTATTATATTATTTAACAAGCTATCGTATAACATCATAACCCAATAATCTACTAACCAAATTCAACTTCGAACAATGATCCCCCAATAAAACAGCACCAGCAAAAAATCTGAATGCTAAGCGGAATTTTTTTCAGCCCGTCCATAAATTATACGATTTTTCCAGCTCGTAAATAACTCTTCGGTCTTATAAAGGGTTAAAACCGATATAAAACGGAACAGCACTCGAATGGCTCCTGCACCGGCGCAGATAAAACGCATTAAGCTTAAACGTTCGAGGCTTTCGCGCCGAAAAATAAAATTCAAAAAAAATGCCACACACACATATATAAAGCCTCCAAAATGTCCTTATATTGTTCGCCGGTTCGAACGTAATAAATAACCGAAGCGCTTAGATCGAGATTCTAAAGCGTTTAACGCTAAGCGAAGTGAGGCTTATTCGGTTAAATATTGTCAGATTTTTTGATATTTATTTTACGTTTTTTTCAGGTGATCCTCCTGCTGCTGTTTCTTGGTGGAAAGGAGGAGCTTTATTGACCAAAAGCTCGTTTTTGGAAATGTTGGCTGATAGAAGTTCTCTAAGCGAGCCTTTGACTTGTCAAGCGACCAACAATAATCTCACTGTACCGTTATCCGTCGTAGTGCAAGTGGATTTAATATGTAAGTACATTTTTCTATTACTAGATGTAATTTTGTTTGACATGAAAAAAAAATACTAGCGGTGAAAGATTAAAACTATCGTGAGATGGATGCATCGTGGCGATGATGAGGATAATGATGATTACACGTAATAATACAATTTTTCTTCGGACATATTAGTGCAGTAATGACGCTTCGTATTCCTATGAAATAATTATTTAATTTTTCCTTGTGTGTTCTTGGCTAAAATCGGTATCTTTAACGCTTAATGTGATTTATGATTGATACTGCACGCCTTTATTTTTTTTTCCACGTGCTTTTTAATTCAATTACTTCGGGTATTATCTCCGGTTTCGATAGTTTTTCCCATAGTTTAATTTCGGTTGTTATTATTATCGTTAAGTGTTCCCTTCATTGTTTCTTTTCTGTTGTCTTCATTGTGAATAGAGCCTCTTTGTTGGGAGTAATTTATTATAGTTAATTTGAGAATATTAAAGGTACATTTTGAATAAATGGAATAGATTAATGGAACATACATTATTTATATCAACGAACTTCTATTCAATTCAACGTTTAGTTATTCGAAATTAAATTATTAAGGTTTTATTTTGAAAAGTAACAATAGTTTTTGTATATTAATTACAATGAATACATTATTGAGACCAAAATTCGGAAAAAAGTTTATGTAATATTATAGTTTTTTTCGGTTCATAATGTTATGAACTCTTACAATTAATCGAACTACTATATTTTTAAGGATTACTTAAGAGTTATATTATTTTGAGAACATGATTACACGAACACGTATCGTGTACAAATATTAAGCTATATGAACACGCACCGTGTGCAAATACTGAGCACGATCTGTCAAATTGTTTTCATACTATCATATTTTATAAGCTTATCATATATTTTTGAATTCAACCCCAATTCATTTCGAAACATTCTGAGAGAAATTAAAATTGCATTAAAGTTTTTTCTTCTCTTTTAACAGAAATGTCTGAAATCGATCATCAATTTTATTTTCTCGATTTCCATTCTTTCTATGATACGAAATTATGAAACCTAACCTCAACTACAATATAACTCACACCAATATCATATAACGATCGAAAAGACCAAGGATACAAGCGACATTTTTGCCAAAATTGAGTTATGCACAGGACTCACTTCTATGCACGCTCATTTATTTTGGTGACAAAAGGATATAAACGAATTCAGAAATATGCCTCGACATATCATCAAATCACTCGACCTCCTCCTAATACATACATGTACAACTTTGAGCGCTATTTTCTTGAATTCACCTACACCCCTTGACCTTTTCAGTCGTCATATACATACATAGTAAATTCAAATCATTATAAAATCGCCGAATTTACACACACAGCCCACTAATTCGGCAAACAGTCCGCAAATCGGGAAACCGGCAGTTTTCCCGAACGACAAACGTCAAACGATCAACGGTCGCAAACCGCAAAGGGGTTAACTGCCCCGTCTGCGACCGCGTCATCAATCAGCGCTTCCCAAAGCGCGGTCCGCGGTCCGAAATGTCGTCGAACGCGTTAATTTCCGGTCGGGAAGAGGTCGCTATGGGTCCCGTTCGAGGATTTAGGGGTGCTTAGTTCATGGGGTTTCGTTTTATTATGCGTTTATTAAGTTGGTGCTTGAAGATATGATGATTAATGTTTAATTGAAATTTTTGTCAAAATACGATAAATACATTTTTGTTTTGTAAAATTTCGATATTTGTTGATTAAACTTGAATTAATATAGCTTGAAACATAACCCTCACTTGTCTTGACTTGAAAAATGAAATCTTACTCAACCTAATATACTATAATCTAATCCTTCTGCAAATGTTAATTCGATTAATCGATTGATTTTCATATGATTTTTAGTGTACCCTAGATTATTATTAAGGTCGTCAATAAATTGTTTTAATGTTGATTCAATGGTAGGTTGCTCTATTTGCTAGAAGTCCAATGAAGCTTCTTATTTACTAGCGATCAATCCGTTAAATATATCAACCCAGTTTTGGAGCGATACATGGGCACACATATACACAGAATAGCACTATTATATAGTTAGATATTGACAGATACTGATAAAAATTTATATTTTGATTAATGCTGAAGAGCCATTTTGAACGTTAAATTATAACAGGTGTACTTTTCTATTTCGATTATAGATTTTAATTATATTTTCTGACAATTTTGAAAACCGTGTGTCGGTATTTTATATCTATATACCAGTATCAATGCTAAAAAATACAAATTTGAATTTGAAAACATTTCAAAGTTCGCTACAAAAACATCACTGACAATTCTGACTGCAGCATCAATCATTCCAGAACGAATATTGATGACAATATAAATATTCATTTACATATGTAGAAGGTCAATATTGAAGGCACACATTGAAATCGTTCAATAAATACTTGAATTTAAACACATTTTGAACATCCCATATATGAAAAAAAAAATTAGGTGAACAGAAAGAGCATTGAATTTGTATCGTGGATAGTTTCAGTGTCTCGTTTTCTAGTTGGCCCTAATTGCGCACGATAAGTGGCCAGTGGAACGTGTTCGACGCTCGTTAGAGCGGACCTTCTCAAACCTTTTGTGTTCCGAAAATCGCCGGCTTGATTATTATTAATTCAGCGAAACGACTGTTCCCAAAACCGGTGTATATTCTCTTTAAAGCCAATAAAAGTAAAGACCGGGCGCGTTTTCGCTCCAACTGCGGATGGGCAGTGAACGTTCCTTTGATTGCGATGAAATTTCGTTCACATGGAAAATTCGATTATATTATACTATAGAGTTCAATTTGGATTTAACATGAGAATTTCCTGTTTTTATATATGCATTCTAGTTAATGTGTAATGGTAAATAGATAAATGGTCAATGGCATTCTACTTTATGCACTCATTAACATCATCATCGGCTTATTTGTTATTGTTTCTTGTCTTAAATAAAATAATCTTTATAACTTCTAAATGTACTTCTTTAAAGATTAATCGAAAAATTGTGATTTATGAGAAACTCAATTTTATAAATCCTTTAAATCTCTTGAAAATAAATTCTCATTCATGATGTGCTATATTAAATATTGAAGTTTTAATACTGAATTCACACATTGTCATGAGCTCATATGTTATTTTTTATAAAGTGCACATATTCTCAATTTTTTTTTTCAAATTTTTAATATATAATTTCATTCAAAAAGAGACAATTCAAACAGTTCCTTCCAATATAATCTCGGAATAACATGAAAGTGAATTTTCACATCGAAAATTTTGTCATTATTCTGATCGAATGATAAAGTAGAGTAAAACTTTGGACTATATTCCTTTTTTTCAATATTTTTTGTGATTATGATATTCAATATTAAAAAGTCATTTTGTACTATTTGTAACTATTAATTCGTATATTTATGAAGAGTGAAGTCTATTAAGATGAAATGAAATAAATACTCGAGCCTAATTCAGCAAATTCCAAAACTAAATTCAATTATAAAACGATAATTTCTTTACATTATCAAAGCTACAAAAGCTTAACAATCTAACTTCGTCTCTAGGAATATTTGAGAACCTCAGCCGCAGCTATTCATACGAACAAACGACGGCGCATTAACAAAAAGCTCATTTTCTCATATAATTTTCATTGTTCAATTTGCTCTTTCGTACGGCTCCGACCTCCATTCGTTACGAATATCGTACTCCCTATTATATCATATTATATTATATTATATCGCTCTTTATTAAGGTAACGTTTTCAATGATGCACTCCATTTCGGATTCGCGTGCGAGATTTTCCACAATTTCCATCTCCGGAAAAAGAACTCTGCGAATTTTCATGAAAGAGTTTGAGTTTTTTGAAAACAAAAGTTCAGAGCTGCATATTTGACCCGGTTTTCATTCCAATGTTTGATAAAAATGTGTTTCTTTTGTCGTATTGTTTCAATTCAGAGCCTTTCTTTCGTTCGTGATTTTTTTTTTCGTAAGATTCGTTAGTATTCGGTTGTTAATTCGAAAGATTAATTTCGGTTTTATTCGACTTTTTTATGCGTCAGTTGTAAAATTAAAATCACAATACGAAATATCTGATGGATTTACGTTTATGTGTTAAGGAAGTTACATTGAAACGTCCGGTAATAAAATGAGTTGATTAGTTTTTCGAAATTTCGACAAATTTGCTACTGAATTACATGTTTAATTTACATTTATCATTGATTGATCAAATTTAAAATATATCAAATACATTTATATTAAACTCTATTATATTAAATTAAATTAATCTCATTTAATACGCGTATAATATAACATTTTAATGTAAATTGCGTGTCCAACATTCGCATTAACGCCGTTGTTTTCATTTTCTACGCATAAAACCGACTCGATATTTTTTTCCATATTAAACTCATAAACTGCACAAAGCATAAGCCCAATTCAAATGACGTGATTTTTTTAATACTCAAAATGACCCGTAATAAAGACACGTCAAATGCACGAATGATTAACGAGAATTACAACGAACTCACGTTATACGAGAAAATGCAATTTAACGTGTAAGTTATGAATCCGTTTATTTGTGAGATTTCACGTTCTTAAGAATCATCCTCAATTGAGACAATTGAATAATTTAACGGTGAGCCATTTCCTCATTCGATCCAATCGTTCTTAAGGAAAACTATGATTCATTACGTTCAAGTCAGAATTGAACCATTCATCAAACACAAAGTGGAAAAATATTCCGATATTGAATGCTAAGAAATTTTCAGATTTTCAAATTTTCCTCGGACAAAGCCTCGTGCATACTTTAAGCCATTTTTGATTGAAAGTCCGCAAAGAATGGAAAGATCGATCTCGGTTTTATATTCATATTAAAATGTACGTCGTGCGCTTGTATCTCTCTGTCGTAAAATCGGAAAGAGCTCTGTTTTATTGGGTCAAAACCGCAGAATTGTGAATAAATGATCGAGCTCGTTAATACTGAAACGACCTGAAAAAAATCGTAAAAATATATAAAATCAAAAATTTTCCATTTCATTCAAAACAGCCGAATGTGCTGGCGTAATCTCCTTAATGAAAATATTCAATTAAACAATTCCGAGTAATAAAAACAGCAATTAAGTTTCCCCAAGTCCAATTTCAGCACTCGAATGGTTAATTTTCATTCCCTTAAAATGAGCATGTATGCGAAATGAACTTACGCACATACGAATAACAACTCGCGTGCCACAATTGTACTTTAATTGAAATACGGTCTTGTTATAACGTACTTGAACTTATAAAAAAATAAATGAACGAAAAAACAGTAGGCGTAGTAAGAATATGTATAAAAATATTTATTGCTCTTCGTATACTTGCGTGCACCCCGAACATAAAATTGTCGAAAAAATAATTGATAGTTTAGTAAAAACGATATAAAGTGTTATGTTTTTTTGCGTGACTCTTGTTCGGAACGATGTTTAGAGATGTTCGCAAATCACTTTAACTACATTTCATTCGATTGGATATTTAATTTTTGATGCATATTTGATGATTTTTAAATCAGATCATGCATAAAATAAGCCATATAATCGTAATTAACTCCATTTTTAAAAAAATGAGACTTAAATGTCAAAGCACTCAGTACTGTCATAACTTTCTATGTGTGAAAATGTTTCTTGAATGACAAAATTTGTTTGGCCATTGGGTAGTAAATCATTTTATTTAGAAGCCATTTTAATCAATTCTGTACGTGAATTAATTATTTCCATTGCTCATTATTTGTTTATAATTTTTGATGAATTGAATAATTAAGAGAATAAAGCGAATTTGGAAAAATGCATCGAATTGGTTTGGTCGTTGACTTCTTGCCTTATAGAGCTAGGTCATGTTTAGCTCTAATCGGCTCATACATTATTCGATTTTCAAATCAGCTCATGCATAAAATAGCCTTTATATACGAACCTTTGGCAAACAAAGTTTCCGTGCAGATCTCATATTTCTTAGTAGCTCTACTTAGCGCCAAATGATCCAGTGTAGCGAATAAATTAGTAATTTTGCGAGTCGTCCAATTCTGTTGCATTCATTACCGGCTGACCCAGTTCCTAATAATGAATTTGGAAACGGGAGATATTACAGTCTTAGGGATGATATTGTTACAATACGAATTTATCTCCATTCTGGGAATACTTTAAGCCGAATAATTAACGAGGATATAAATAGTCGTCGTTTCTAGTTAGCTGTGGAAACAAACATATCTGCTGTTGCGGTCTAGTTAATTTATCAAACTTAATACGGCGACTAGAATGGATATGATAAATGTCAATTTTAATTGACGATACATTGAAATTTAGTCCAATTCATTCAGATACATCATTTCGATTGAAAGGGAAATTATTCATATTCGATACTAGCTTCTGTGACAGCGTTTCTCGAAATTTTGTGGAGTTTAAATCAATTGTGAACTATTGTATTTGTATTACGTGTGTCGATCATGCATAATATTTGCTACAAAAGGCCTCCCAGTGAAATATCAACGTAAGGAATTAAAAAATATAAAATGTTTAATGTAATGATGCAGAAAACTTCTCAGATATGCACACTTTAACTGTCAAAAGGATTTAAACAAATATAGAACGTGTGCCGAAATATATCTCAAATCACTCGACCTCCTCCTAATACATGCTCAACATGCTTTTCAGTCGTCATATGTGATTCCTTAATTAACATATGTACATAAATATATTAATTCCTATTTATAAGAAAGATATCAAATAAGCAATTCTATATTACAGTCTATATTCCATCGTTATATAAACGCAGAACAAAATGTTATTTTTTCCGTCTATATAAGAATCTCGACTCGCATAGATCATCTCAACGCGAAGGGTTGAACCTCTAACCCTTATCCGACGATAAATCCGCATAAATATCTCGCACCAACAATAGCAATAACAATAACAACCGACTCGGAGGAACTGCGGGGACAACAATGCCACACAATGGCGATGGACACGAGGGATAAGATCCTCCGAACAACTCCTTAATTGAACCTGTTGCTGGGCGACATGAAAAAATACAGCGACGTCTCGATTTGTGCGAATTCGATTTCGGCGAACGAAGATTTATGTGAAATTTTATATAATCTAACTTATTTAGTCGAGTGTTGCTTCGATTATAGCTTTAACGTCGGCAATTTTGTGTACATTCAAAACGATTTTCAATATCTTTAAAGTGTTACAATTTAGCATATATTCCTAGATTTTAAAAGTATCTTATTTTATGCCATAGAATTTTCTTTTGATCTAATAAATGAATCCGTATTGCTATTTACACTTTATAAACTTTTTTGATAATCTTACAATTAGAATGTAAGTTTTTATTTAAAAAATTGATTCACTTAACTGCAATAGTTTTTCTAATTGAGTTAAATACTCATTAGATTCGTTTTATTACGTTTTTAATAATATCGATTAGAAGTTGAGTCTTAAATACATTCTTATTTAGTTCAGTATACACTCATATTAAAAAATGTGTAAGTTTGAGCTTAATACATATAAACTATTGGTAAATAGCTTAAGTACTTTAAAATATTCTTGATAATAGATTGTACACAAAACTCGATCGCACTCTTTTGTTTGAAAAAAATACAGATTTTCCGTTTTAAATTGAATAATTTTTATTTAAATTTAATTAATTTTCATTTAAAAATACACCTTTCGAAAATTGAATCAAACTGTTCTAGGAAATTTAGATTAGGGCATCCTCAAAATTTTTGGATTTACTTTTGTGGAAAGTTTGTTCTACTTAACTTATACTCAACTCAAAATGAAAATAATTTAATTTGAATCAAAAATCTGTACATTAATATTTATTAATTATTCATCCAACAGCGTTATCGCAGAACAAAAAAGCCAACATGAATCCGCAACGAACTTTCCACAAAACGTATAAGAACAACGAGCGTCTCGAGATTAATTCCTTGTCTTGTTCGATAGCCATCGCGCTCTCCCTTTAATGATATAATATAATATATCGCTTTGTGTGTCGTCGTCATTGTGCCGTCGCCATTGTGCCGATCGCCATCTTGGTCTTTTTCTTTCGTCCGCCATTGTTGCTAATTTCGCGTTATTTCTCTCGGCCGCCATTTTATCTCCGAGCATTGTTTTTTGGAGGGAATTCGTTCGGATTTTCAAATTTTGGTCTTTTGTATGAACCGTATGGATTAATCGGTTGCATTTCGCGGGAATGGTTCATGTGGATTTTTGAATTTTTATATATGTTATATAAATTATTTTTTTGATGAATTTCTTTTATTTTGTAATCAAATTCGATTTCATTATTTGTTTCATTGAAATTTTTAGATTATACCACAATTCGATTCGATTCGGAATTCATATAGAATTTTTCTTTGAAACCTCACAATAGATCCGCAAGTATTTCTATAGAAATAGTACGATGAACTGGAAACATCTGAATAAATATCTACAATTCTCAAATCGTACAAAATGCATAAGCAAACAATACGAATTCACAAGAAATCTTTCTAAATCGTTCAATATGGCTTCGTTTTATGTATATTCAATATCAACTCTTTTTCATAAAAAAGTATCACTCATCACGAAAATTCTAATCGAAATTCACTCTCAAACAAATCTTCTTTAACCCCTTACAATATCGATATCAATACTTAAAAACATCATTTCAGTATATAGTTATTTCACTAATTGTAAGCTCTCTATAAATCTATCTGTTTGTCTATTGCAACGTATGTATGAAGCTTGAATGTCTAGTATAGAGATTATCTATAGATATATAGAGTCTGAATAAATATTCTTAACCTAAAATGCTCTGAAATGCCTAAGCAAACGATAAAACAAGCAAACTTACGTGCACGTATAATAAAATCTCAATTTCGAACGGCCTTTTGTTACCTAGAAGCAGTGTCTCGAAGACACTGAAAAGTGTCCTCGTTTCAGAAGAGTAACCCTTTTATCCGAATCGTATCCGATTTCCTCGACGGGGCGGTCCGATTTTATTTTATCTCTTATCTTATGTTCTGGGGTCTGAAAAAAGTTTCAGGGAGTTCGAAAGCGATTCTGAAAATCGGCACGTTCTCCTCCAAGTGTGTTTTTTCCGAGTGAACGCGAGTTTGGTGGTGATTTTCGGGTGTTTATTGTGTGAATTTTTAGATTTTGTACTGAATATATATATTTAAAATTCGCTATGTATATCCAAATGGATTAATTTGGAAATAGAAGCATACCTTCAGGCGTTTATTAGATCACGAAAATAGATGATTATTAGATGAGATATCACCGACGACCTGAGAGAATGTATAAAAAAGAGAAAATTGGTGGGTTGGTCTAATGATACGTTGCTTGTATCCTTAACGATCTACCTTCATACTGATATAAGCCGACTTAAGAAGATCAAAAAACCACGCGGAAACGAAAGAATTCTTTAATATGATTCGTATCAAATCTAAAACATTCATTATGTATAATACTATTACATTTAATCCATATATTCTCAAAGAAATTATTAAATACTTCAATGTTTTCTAACAACTTGATGAATAGTAACTTATCGGTTTGATAAACGATCTTTTTACAAAATTGAAATTATAAGCTGCTATAGAACAAATGAAAAATTAGAATACAGATAAAATCGATACCATTTAAAGACGACAAATATTAATACCACGCATTTTAAGCAACACCGAGTATTACATATCAAAATATATATCCCCATATAATTTTTTTCGCTCATAGTTTCACAACGAAATATATTCTCATACAAAATAACATAGGTATCTATATTTCGTTCCACCCACATTCTACAAGCAGTTAACTACCTTCTCGAGCTCGTGCCAGATCCAACCAAATTGGCCAAATCAACGAACTTCGACTCGTTTGTTTATACTGTATCTTCGCTAAAGAACATACCCATACATATATTCATCGTCTAATATAAATATACATATGTGTATCCTTCAGACGTGATTAAATCCCCCTTTGAATGGATCGAGACGAAGCGCCAATTTGTATGTATTATGTGAATTCGACGATGCTGTGAAAATTCACGACTTGCCAACTCCCTTATGGCGTCAAAGCCTCTTTGCATATCGTACATGCGTATTCGAATATGCGGGAAATTCTTTCGCTTGTTTCGTTTTCTTACAGTAAATTATGCGAGAGTATCGAGCGATTCGCTAGAGTCGAAATCGAGTTCGTTTTTAACATTTTCAATTGTGTTGAATCGTTCAAAATCCAGATATTGAACAAAAACGAATTCCACGTTAATCAAATTACTTGTCATAAAAATTGATTAGAATTAACAGTCGATGATATTTTCGATCGATATCAAATCAAATTATAAACATTACCATCTTATAAAGATTTGAAAATGTAAATCAAATCGAATTTTCTTTAACCGACGATAATAATCGCTTTTTGGAATTATTCGAATGTTCCGATCACGAACAGCATATTGCCAATATCGGTACTAATCGAACAGCGACTGCAAATTTCCAAATGCAACATTCGGTTCGATTTCTAAACGCACTAATGCAGAACAAATCGACAATATCGTAATTATGTATGTTGGTCGTTTGTGCAAAAGCACCATATGTTCCCACATGTGTATTTTGTAGGAAATACACCACTGGAGTATATCATTTCGCTATCGATTTTATGCATTTCACTGCAGTTAATCTGAACTTCAAATAATTAACTTTTTGCTTCGTGATTATCTCTGTCGTATAATTTGAAAGAAAAATAATATTTAGTCACTAATATGTGTACTTGAAAAATTGTGATTGAAATGTGAAAAAAAAAGAAAAATGTGAAAATGAAAAAAAAATATTGTGAAATATTAATTGTTTATTGAATTCAGTAAGCCATAATCGTAGTATTTAAGAAGACACACATTATTTTTACTAATTTATCAAACATTACACAAATGAATATGCCAAGTCCCACGAAACTTCGACAAATTGGAAGACATTGCGTTCCTCCTTCATATTTTCATCTATTACCCAATCCTCTTCTTTTTCATCATACATTTCCACTCGAGAAGAGAATTTCGCTGGTTCGTCGTACTCTCCACCTAAAAAAAATAATAAAACATTTTATTTTTCATAAAAAAAATATTAATCGTAAATATTTTACTGACCAGCAACAATCAAATTTCCCAATAGATTTCCTGCAGAAAGAAAGGCTGTAGGCCTTCTAATCGATTTGAACATTGTCCATTGATCAGTTTTTGGATCATACTTTTCAACAGAGGCTGATGGAACGTCTGATTGATTAAATCCACCGAATGCATACAAATTTCCACCGAAAGCAGTTAACTTCAAAATAAAATAGAATCTCATTACTCGCATCTGAATTTCGTTTATCCAATCAATTGAAATTAAGTATTTCATTTGAAACATACCGCTAGACCCAATCGCTTTTCGATCATCGACTTACAACTTTTCCATTTGTTCCTGATAGGATCGTATACTTCCATTGATGACATATGTTGATTTTGATCATCTTGTCCTCCAGCAGCATATATTTTTCCATTTAGAACTGCGACGTCAAAGCTATCACGAGGTGTAGTCAGTGGAGCGACATCTTTCCAAGATTTGGTTGACGAATCGAATCTACAAATATATTTTTCGTGATCATCAATAGAATATTTCTATCGATACCTATACATTGATTCACTATTGATATTTCAAATTGATATACTTTTCTACGTGAGGTACACGATGTTCTCCATCGAAACCTCCCATCACGTATACATATCCTCCAAGCAAAACCGCTTTTGGTCGCAATCTTTTGTACTTCATCGATGGATAACTTTCGCATCGTCTAGTTTTCATGTCGAAGACTTCAACCTGCATAATTTGTTTTTATTATAACTAAAATACAATTTATGTTTCAATTCTATCAATCAAGAGCACTCACAGTGTCGGTTATGGAATTTTGTTTGTTTCCTCCGATTATCATTAACTTTTCATCTAACAAAGCTGAAGCGTATTTACTTCTCATCCCACTAAATAGCATGAAGGTAGATTTCCATTTTTTGCCGATAATGTCATAAACACTTAACATCTGTGAATCCTGTGATCGAAAAATTTATTTAGAAAAAGACTTACGAATTACGAATTCACTTTGCAAATAACTAATGTTATTACCGAAAAACCACCGGAACCAACAGCCATTAAAGTAGTATATGTTTTATTCAACATATTGTCGACCAAGCCTAATGGAACATCAACGAGAGAAAATTCGGATCGATCATATTTAAGAGATTTTATAATATTCCACTTATCACCTTTTTCATCAAACGACTCTATAATAGGTAAACCTCTTGAAGAATTATTTCCACCTGTAATGTTTGAATTATATAATAAAATGAGTTATTATTTTGTGAATCATCAGAAAGTAATTATTGATCGATACTTTCCTGCCAAAATAAGATTCCCATCAAGTATGCCCGCTGCAGCCCAATTTCTGTCACCACCCCAACTCAAAGATTGAATATAAGTCCATTTATCAATGCTTGGATCGTATCTTTCTACAGTTTTCGAATAAACACTCGAATAATTACATCCACCAACAGCGTACAAGTAATTGCCCATAGCTGCGAGCTAAATGTTTTTGTATAATTACAATATTGAAATATCGCATATTTGACTATTATAATAGGTATAATTTTTTTTTTTCGTAATAAATGTATAATAATTAAAATTCTCGCTTTTGAGTGAAATCGAAACTTACTCCATGACCTTCTCTTTTTTCATTCAAATAGGCTTTTAACGTCCATTTATCCAAAGAAGGGTCGTATTCTTCTACTGATGATAAAAATTCACTACTTCGATATCCAGTTCCACCAACGACATAAATTTTTCCATTCAAAACTTTAGCTCCGTGTGCACTACGAGCGACCAATAACGGAGCAACTTCTTTCCATTTTCCCAATGTCGAGTCATATCTGTGAGGATCGAATTTAATCAGGTAATTAAATTGCGTATAGGATAAGAAATAAATTCTACAAAATCTCACTTTTCCACGAATTTAAGTCCATAATTGTTATATCCGCCTATTACAAATATATTTCCATCGAGCGTTACGGCGCTTGTTCTTTCTCTAGCGTGTTGCATCGGTTCAAACGGTTCCAATTTCATGGTTTGGAAATTATAGACTTCAACCTTTAAAAATATATGTATATTTATAACATGTTCTAAAATCATAGAATAAAATAATAAAAAAAAAACTCACAGTATTCACGATTGACACTACGATTTGATACACGGAAGAAAAATCATCGTATGACGTTCCTCCAATTATAAGCAACTTATCATCCAACATCGTTGAAGCAAATTTAAATCTGTGGCAATCAATATTTATTATTATTTTCCACTCTTTAGTCATTGGATCATAAATCTCCATTGTCTTGGACGTCTGATATAAATACAATTAGAAAATATCATATAAATGTTCGATAATTGTTTGTGGAATAAAATACTTACTCTATGGTAATCTGCACCAACAGCAAGTAATGTAGTTTTAAATTTTGAACGCTCCATTTCCTTTTGAGTATTCAATGCATTAAGAAATTTTCCATGACAAGCTTTATCCGAATCGCACATTGATTCGGAATCAGATTGCAGAATCTGTAAAATAAACCAGTTAGATTGTTATAATAATATATTCTACTTACAAATAAAAAGCTATAAAAAAGTATTATGCACACACTTCTTCGGGTATTTTTTCCAATTTAATCGGATCTATTAAAGAAGTAAAATGTTCTTTTCTTGAAGCGTTATCATGATCAACCCAATTTTTCACTGAATCGTAAACAACGCTTTCGAGTTCATCTGTTTTAAATTCAAGTAATTTTTTTAAGTCCGTGTCTGTCAAAGCCAAAAAGTCTCCCGATTTTGATACCTTATTAATAATTATTATTTATTAGAAAAAATATTTGATTGATTTAAAATATTTTATAGTAGTAAAAAATAGTTAAATGTTACTTGTTCGTAGTGTCTTTGGGCATAGTCAAGTGCGCCTTTATTTAATAGCATCAAGGATTCATTTTGAGCAAAATTCCACAACTTCAGGCAATTGACTGCATCCAATTTGTTAATTAACGATTTAGAAATACCATCGATTGCCGTTGGAATCAATAAAGATTTTGCCAGTAATAAAACGTCTCTTGCATTTTCGATGTTTGTTGCTAAACAAAATATAACAATAAGCGACTTACATATCGAAAAATTCAAAAATAAATATTGACTCACTTATAATTCCTGTATAGCAGTATTCAATGAGCGCTAGCAAATTTTCTTCTTTTGTATCGTTCAAAGTGACTTCTTTGCGTTGAGACTTCAAGAAAATGTTATTGAAATGATCAGAGTAAGAAACCATGACATTTGAATGAACGGGGATTCTTCAAATGTTTAAATAATAACAAATATATTATATTATTGTAACTAAATGTAAAAAAGATCAGGATACAACTATACCTTTTTCCATTGACAATTATGGCTACATCACAGAGTTGATCATTTCGTTGCAATAACAGAAGCTTTTCTCCTAAATCTCTTGGTCTTCTTTTGTAGACAACTTCTTCAGTGGCCATTTTTTAGATTTTCCTGTTGGTAGAAGATTTTAAATCGACGGTTTTGTTCTTTGAGAACTAGGAATGATTCTGTCCACTATTTATCACAATTTATACACTTTTTTTATCTCATCGGAAACAAAAACCGCCAATTAGTGATATTCCGGTGATAGGCAAAAATAAGATTGATATAATTGTTGGACATATTTTTTTCAATAAAGGATTCACTATCTCTCAAAAACGGATGTGAGATGTAATTAATTAGCGAGATTGTTTGAGAATAATTAAAAAAAAAATATTTTAACCACTGAATTATCGTGATTGAAACATGGAAAAATAAGTGCAAAATATGATTTATCAAACAGGAGAATTCCAGAAATATCTGGTTGAATTCTGGTATTTTGAATGTTTTCCAACTCCATATCAAAACGATAATTTTATTTTTTTGCTATACGATTTTAACTTTTACTTTCACATACAATAAAAAAATACAGCTGCAATGTAGAAATGCATACATACACATTTATACTAAAATTTACACTTAACATAGAATAAGAATTCTAGAAAATTCTAAATAGACCCTTAATTCTGAAAATTACCTTCTTTTATATGTACTTTTGTCATAAATGATTTAATGTCCCTGCAGGTCAGGGAACATAATTGAAAAATATGGACCACCAAACACTACTGAACTAATTGTATGACTATCACTAATAAACTTTGGCTTGTAGAGTCTTCATAAAAACGTATAATAGCTATCTTTTACTATTCGATAATTTCTATTACTTTTAATAAAATAATCAAGATAATTATGATATCAAATTTAAATTTCCTTTACGTACATAGATTGTTGCAATATTTTAATTATTATGACATATTCTTTTGTCGTTTGAATTTGAATTCATATTTATTTTGCAATCATGGATTAAATATAAAAAAATACATCAATCGTACAATTTTAACTGTTTATTAGTTACAGTATTATATTTAAAATACACAAATGATTCAATTTGCTCTAGATACAACGAGATTTGCTACGTGCCATGGTACCTCAACCAATGTGAAAAGATTGCGCACTTTACTCATCGAGGATAAGAAATTCCATTTTCCTTCATTTTCATCATAGTATTCCGTTCTAGACGAAAACACTAGTTGTACACCGTGTTCTCCTCCTGAAATATTGAGAAATATCACAATAATTTGAAAAAATAATTCATAAATCATTTAGTGTTACACTAACCACCGACAACCAATGTTCCATTTAGATTTCCAGCAGAATGATAAGCTTTAGCCATCGTCATCGATTGGAACATTGTCCATTGATCAATATTCGGATCATATTTTTCAACTGTAATTGATGGTGCTCCTGGTAGATTATATCCACCTAATGCATATAAATATCCACCAACAGCAGCCATCTAAAAAATAAATCGAAATAATATTAATTTGTTCCAAATCAATTCATGCATTCAATTAATGAAACGAAACAGTCATGTGCATGCATTACTTACAGCAAAACCTTTCCGCTTTTCTTGCATCGATTTACACATTTTCCAATTATTTTTCACTGGATCATACGTTTCCATTGATGATAAAAATCCCTCTTTTTTATCGAATCCACCAGCAACATATATTTTTCCATTTAATATCGCTGCTTCACATGCATCGCGTGGTACAGAGAGTGCAGCAACTTCTGTCCAAGATTCAGTTGACGAATTCCATCTGCAGTTTTTTAATAATATAGTTAATTAAATAAATTAATCAAAAATCACCTTATTCAAAAATTTCAAATCAATATACTTTTCTACGTGAGGTGAACAGTTGTCCCCATCATGTCCTCCTATAACGTATACGTCTCCTCTTAATTGAACTGCTTTCGCTCGATATTTCTTGTATTTCATCGATGGGAAATTTTCACAATTTCCTATTTTACAGTTGTAAATTTCAACCTATAATAATTATTTGTGTATTTATTAGAAAAATAAAACTTTAAATTTTAATACATTTGAAGATAGAATCAGTTTTAAAATGCGATTTCTTGAAAGTGTTATAATTAGAAATGTGTATCATCAGCACTTACACTATTGGTTACAGTGTCATCGAATATCCTTCCTCCAATTATCATCAATTTTTCATTTAACATAGTCGAAGCATACATTCTCCTCATACCACTGAATTTCATGAAGACCGTTTTCCATCCTCTGTCTAGTATATCATAAACATCTAATTGCTGTGCACCCTGTATTCAAAATAATATTTTGCAAAAATTGATTTATTCAATAGTGCTACTTGTAAAAAATCTTACTAGATAACTAGTATCGCCGACTGCTAATAAAGTATTGTATGATTTTTTATTTATTATTTCGTCAACTAAACGCAATGGAACTTCAACAAGATTACAATCACCACGACCATTTTTTAGAGGTTCTATTATATCCCATTTGTCATTTTCTACATTATATGATTCAACAATAAGTATACGGTTTCTATCCGACCAACCGCCTGCAATTTTTCAGTAAAAATATAATAAATATAAGTAATGTATCATTTTATCAAATGTTGCTAAAATCTTTCCTGCTACTATGATTTTTCCGTCAAAATTTCCTGCGGAAGGACAATATCTACTGATGCTCATCGATTGAATCATCGTCCATTTGTCTAGTTTAGGATCATATTTTTCTGCAGTTTTTGAATAAACATCTTGATAATTATGTCCACCTACAACGTACATAAATTTACCAACGACAGCAACCTGAAAATTGAATGTCTCCGTTATTTAAATAAAATCATATTTTCACACACAACTTTTGACAAATACAGTAGAAATCTTGTTTCGAATTAAATGATGACTACTCACTCCGGGACCCCCTCGTTTTTCATTCATTACGGCTCCCATTGACCATTTATCAGTCAATGGATCATATATTTCCATTGTTGATAAATACTCATTATTTGCGAAACCTCCAAAACCTCCAACAACATAAATTTTCCCATCCAAAACTTCGGATCCGCAATCTCTGCGAGGGGTAGACATCGATGCAACTTCTTCCCACTTTGCTGAAGATGAGCTATATCTATACGAATAAACTATTAATAAATATAAAAATGTCAATTTTAAAACTAAAATCTTATAAAATCTTACTTTTCTACATAATTGAGAGCTTTGTCGTCGTATCCTCCTATCACAAATAAACTTCCCTCTAACTTTACTACGGATGCTTTGAATCTTGGGTATTTCATCGGTTCTAATGTTTCCGTTTCCATGGTTTGAAAATCGTACGATTCAACCTGTGAAATACATGTGTATAAATACACATAGAATATTCATGGAGTAATAAGTGAATATACTCACGGTGTTCACAATTTTTTCGGCAAGCTTTCCTCCGATTGTAATCAACTTATTATCCAATGTTGTTGCGACTGCACAAACCTTTTTGCTTTCAATGTTTAATATTTCTCTCCATTCTTTGTTTTCAATATCATATATTTCCATTATCTTAGTTGTCTGAATTATACAAATGTATATTGCGCATTTATTTTTGACGATTATCATTATTACAGTACAAAAAAAAATTTGTACTTACCCTATAGTGATCTGCGCCGACTGCAAGAAATGTGGTTTTAGGTCTTTCTTTAAAAACTTTATTCCCATTTTGAATATCTAAAGCGTTGAGATATTTACCACTACATTCCTTATTTGTAGTGCACATTGATAGTGAATCAGTTTGCAAAATCTATTTAAAAAAATATGTAAGTATGCACATATAAATAAAATAATTATATTTATATTATTGATCAATTATTTTCTCACATTCTGTGGTATCTTTTCCAATTTAATCTGACCTATTAAAGAAGTAAAGTGTACTTTTCTTGAAGCATTGTCGTGACTTACCCAATTTTTCACAGAATCATAAACAACGCTTTCGAGTTCATCTGTTTTAAATTCAAGCAATTTTTTCAAGTCCATGGTTGTCAAAGCCAAAAAGTCTTCCGATTTTGATACCTTATTAATAATAATTATTTATTAGAAAAAATATTTGATTGATTTAAAATATTTTATAGTAGTAAAAAATAGTTAAATGATACTTGTTCGTAGTGTCTTTGGGCATAGTCAAGTGCGCCTTTATTTAATAGCATCAAGGATTCATTTTGAGCAAAATTCCACAACTTCAGGCAATTGACTGCATCCAATTTGTTAATTAACGATTTAGAAATACCATCGATTGCCGTTGGAATCAATAAAGATTTTGCCAGTAATAAAACGCCTCTTGCATTTTCGATGCTTGTTGCTGAACAAAAATATAACAATAAGCGACTTACATATCATAAAAGTCAAAAATGAATATTGACTCACTTATGATTCCTGTATAGCAGTATTCAATGAGCGCTAGCAAATTTTCTTCATTTGTATCGTTCAAAGTAACTTCCTTGCGTTGAGACTTCAAGAAAATGTTATTGAAATGATCAGAGTAAGAGACCATAACATTCGAGTGAACGGGAATTCTTCAAATATTTAAATAATAACAAAAATAGACTATTATTGTAACTAAAAAAATGATCAGGGTACAAGTATACCTTTTTTCGTTGACAATTATGGCTACGTCACAAAGTTGATCGTTACGTTGTAATAACAGAAGCTTTTCTCCCAAGTCTCTTGGTCTTCTTTTGTAGACAACTTCTTCAGTGGCCATTTTTTAGATTTTCCTATTCGTAGACGATAAGAAGTCGATGAAGTTATTATTTGAGAACTAGGAATGATTCTGTCCACCGTTTATCACAATTTATACACTTTTTTTATCCGATCGGAAACAAAAACCGCCAATTAGTGATATTCCGGTGATAGGCAAAAATAAGAAAGATTTATTTTTTTAACATATTTTTTTCTATAAAGGATTCACTATCTCTCAAAAACGGATGTGAGATGTAATTAATTAGCGAGATTGTTTGAGATTAATTAAAAAATATATTTTAACCACTGAATTATCGTGATTGAAACATGGAAAAATAAGTGCAAAATATGATTTATCAAACAGGAAAATTCCAGAAATATCTGGTTGAATTCTGGTATTTTGAATGTTTTCAAACTCCATATCAAAAAGATAATTTATTTATTTTTTGCATAATTGAGCAATAAATGAGCATAATTGAAATTCGACAATATCGTAATGATGTATGTTGGTCGTTTATACAAAAGCACCATACGTTCCCACATGTGCATTTTGTAGGAAATACACCACTGGAGTATATCATTTTGCTATCGATCTTATCCATTTCACTGCAGTTAATCTGAACTTCAATTAATTAACTCTTTCCTTTGTGATTTTTTCTATCGTATTATTTTAAAGAAAAATAATATTTCGTCGCTTATATGAGTACTTGAAAAACTGTGATCATTTTTTAAATTATTTATTTTAATATGTACAAATTCAGCAGCGTTAGGTAAAATTAAAAAAAAATAAAAGATTAATTGTTTATTGAATTCAGTAAGCCATAATCGTAGTATTTAAGAAAATACACATTATTTTTATTGATTTATCGAACATTACACAAATGAATATGCCAAGTCCCACGAAACTTCCACAAATTGGAAGACATTGCGTTCCTCCTTCAAATTTTCATCTATTACCCAATCCTCTTCTTTTTCATCATACATTTCCACTCGAGAAGAGAATTTCGCTGGTTCGTCGTACTCTCCACCTAAAAAAATAAATAAAACATTTTATTTTTCATAAAAAAAATATAAATCGTAAATATTTTACTGACCAGCAACAATCAAATTTCCCAATAGATTTCCTGCAGAAAGAAAGGCTGTAGGCCTTCTAATCGATTTGAACATTGTCCATTGATCAGTTTTTGGATCATACTTTTCAACAGAGGCTGATGGAACGTCTGATTGATTAAATCCACCGAATGCATACAAATTTCCACCGAAAGCAGTTAACTTCAAAATAAAATAGAATCTCATTACTCGCATCCGAATTTCGTTTATCCAATCAATTGAAATGAAGTATTTCATTTGAAACATACCGCTAGACCCAATCGCTTTTCGATCATCGACTTACAACTTTTCCATTTGTTCCTGATAGGATCGTATACTTCCATTGATGACATATGTTGATTTTGATCATCTTGTCCTCCAGCAGCATATATTTTTCCATTTAGAACTGCAACGTCAAAGCTATCACGAGGTGTAGTCAGTGGAGCGACATCTTTCCAAGATTTGGTTGACGAATCGAATCTACAAATATATTTTTCGTGATCATCAATAGAATATTTCTATCGATACCTATACATTGATTCACTATTGATATTTCAAATTGATATACTTTTCTACGTGAGGTACACGATGTTCTCCATCGAAACCTCCCATCACGTATACATATCCTCCAAGCAAAACCGCTTTTGGTCGCAATCTTTTGTACTTCATCGATGGATAACTTTCGCATCGTCTAGTTTTCATGTCGAAGACTTCAACCTGCATAATTTGTTTTTATTATAACTAAAATACAATTTATGTTTCAATTCTATCAATCAAGAGCACTCACAGTGTCGGTTATGGAATTTTGTTTGTTTCCTCCGATTATCATTAACTTTTCATCTAACAAAGCTGAAGCGTATTTACTTCTCATCCCACTAAATAGCATGAAGGTAGATTTCCATTTTTTGCCGATAATGTCATAAACACCTAACATCTGTGAATTCTGCGATGGAAATATTTATGTAGAAAAAAACTTACGAATTCACTTTGCAAATAACTAAAGTTATTACCGAAAAACTACCGGCACCAACAGCCATTAAAGTGGTGTAGGTTTTATTCAACATATTGTCGACCAAGCCTAATGGAACATCAACGAGAGAAAATTCGGATCGATCATATTTAAAAGATTTTATAATATTCCACTTATCATTTTTTTCATCAAACGACTCTATAATAGGTAAACCTCTTGAAGAATTATTTCCACCTGTAATGTTTGAATTATATAATAAAATGAGTTATTATTTTGTGAATCATCAGAAAGTAATTATTGATCGATACTTTCCTGCCAAAATAAGATTCCCATCAAGTATGCCCGCTGCAGCCCAATTTCTGTCACCACCCCAACTCAAAGATTGAATATAAGTCCATTTATCAATGCTTGGATCGTACCTTTCTACAGTTTTCGAATAAACACTCGAATAATTACATCCACCAACAGCGTACAAGTAATTGCCCATAACTGCGAGCTAAATGATTTTGTATTATTACAATATTGAAATATCGCATATTTGACTATTATAATAGGTATAATTTTTTTTTCGTAATAAATGTATAATAATTAAAATTCTCGCTTTTGAGTGAAATCGAAACTTACTCCATGACCTTCTCTTTTTTCATTCAAATAGGCTTTTAACGTCCATTTATCCAAAGAAGGGTCGTATTCTTCTACTGATGATAAAAATTCACTACTTCGATATCCAGTTCCACCAACGACATAAATTTTTCCATTCAAAACTTTAGCTCCGTGTGCACTACGAGCGATCAATAACGGAGCAACTTCTTTCCATTTTCCCAATGTCGAGTCATATCTGTGAGGATCGAATTTAATCAGGTAATTAAATTGCGTATAGGATAAGAAATAAATTCTACAAAATCTCACTTTTCCACGAATTTAAGTCCATAATTTTTATATCCGCCTATTACAAATATATTTCCATCGAGCGTTACGGCGCTTGTTCTTTCTCTAGCGTGTTGCATCGGTTCAAACGGTTCCAATTTCATGGTTTGGAAATTATAGACTTCAACCTTTAAAAATATGTGTATATTTATAACATGTTCTAAAATCATAGAATAAAATAATAAAAAAAAAACTCACAGTATTCACGATTGACACTACGATTTGATACACGGAAGAAAAATCATCGTATGACGTTCCTCCAATTATAAGCAACTTATCATCCAACATCGTTGAAGCAAATTTAAATCTGTGGCAATCTGTATTTATTATTATTTTCCACTCTTTAGTTATTGGATCATAAATCTCCATTGTCTTGGACGTCTGATATAAATACAATTAGAAAATATCATATAAATGTTCGATAATTGTTTATGGAATAAAATACTTACTCTATGGTAATCTGCACCAACAGCAAGTAATGTAGTTTTAAATTTTGAACGCTCCATTTCCTTTTGAGTTTGCAATGCACTAAGAAATTTTCCATGACAAGCTTTATCCGTATCGCACATTGATTGGGAATCAGATTGCAGAATCTGTAAAATAAACCAGTTAGATTGTTATAATAATATATTCTACTTACAAATAAAAAGGTAATAGCTATAAAAAAATATTATGCACACACTTCTTCTGGTATTTTTTCCAATTTAATCCGATCTATTAAAGAAGTAAAATGTTCTTTTCTTGAAGTGTTATCATGATCAACCCAATTTTTCACTGAATCGTAAACAACGCTTTCGAGTTCATCTGTTTTAAATTCAAGTAATTTTTTTAAGTCCGTGTCTGTCAAAGCCAAAAAGTCTTCCGATTTTGATACCTTAATAATAATAATTTATTTGAAAAAATGTTTGATTGATTTTAAATATTTTAAAGTAGTAAAAAATAGTTAAATGATACTTGTTCGTAGTGTCTTTGGGCATAGTCAAGTGCGCCTTTATTTAATAGCATCAAGGATTCATTTTGAGCAAAATTCCACAACTTCAGGCAATTGACTGCATCCAATTTGTTAATTAACGATTTAGAAATACCATCGATTGCCGTTGGAATCAATAAAGATTTTGCTAGTAATAAAACGCTTTTTGCATTTTCGATGCTTGTTGCTGAACAAAAATATAACAATAAGCAACTTATGTAAATATCGAAAAATTCAAAAATAAATATTGACTCACTTATAATTCCTGTATAGCAGTATTCAATGAGCGCTAGCAAATTTTCTTCATTTGTATCGTTCAAAATAACTTCCTTGCGTTGAGACTTCAAGAAAATGTTATTGAAATGATCAGAGTAAGAGACCATGACATTCGAGTGAACGGGGATTCTTCAAATGTTTAAATAATAACAAATATATTATATTATTGTAACTAATTGTAAAAAAGATCAGGGTACAACTATACCTTTTTCCATTGACAATTATGGCTACATCACAGAGTTGATCATTTCGTTGCAATAACAGAAGCTTTTCTCCTAAATCTCTTGGTCTTCTTTTGTAGACAATTTCTTCATTGGCCATTTTTCAGATTTTTCTATTAGTAGACGATTGTAAATCAATGTTGTTGTTCTTTTAGAATTAGGAATTATTCTGTCTACTGTTTGTCACAATTTATACACTTTTTTTATCTCATCGGAAACAAAAACCGCCAATTAGTGATATTCCAGTGATAGGCAAAAATAAGATTGATATAATTGTTGGACATATTTTTTTTTCAATAAAGGATTCACTATCTTTCCACAACGGATGGGAAATGTAATTAATTAGCGAGATTGTTTGAGGATAATTAAAAAAATACATTTTAACCACTGAATTATCGTAATCGAAACATGGAAAAATAAGTACAAAATAAGATTTATCAAACAGAAGAATTCTAGAAATATCTGGTTGAATTCAACTTTTATTATCTCATACGATAAAAAATACCGCTGCAATGTAGTAATGCACACACACATCAATACCAAAATTTACCCTTAGAATAAGAGTTCTAAAATATTCTAAATAAATCCTGGATTCTGAAAAATACCTTCTTTTATACTTTTATCATGAATTATTCAATCAGCCTTCAGGCCAAGGACTACGAGTATAATTGAATAATTTAGACCACCAAAATTGAGTTTGTAAATATAATTTAATTGAGAACTCTACTCAACTAGCTGTATGTTTTTAATTACAAACGTTGGCTTCTGGGGTCTTCATTAAAACATTTAATATATTTATTGCTATTCAATACTTTCTATCGCTTTCATTAAAATAATCAAGATTATTACTATATCACACTTAAACTTTCTTTAGATAGACTGTTGCAATATTTTAATGTATATTGATTAATATATATTGATTATTATAGTTATTTTCACATTTATGTATAGATATGAATATTCTTGATATATTTTTATATGTATTTTTAAAATCCATACATTCTATGTAAATGATTCAAAACTTTTATTGAAAAAAAGAGTACAAATTTAAAATGTTTCATGTAAATTATTCAGCTCTAGGAAGAACAAGGCTTGCCAAGTCCCACGGAACTTCTATCAAAGTAAAAACATTACGTGTTTTACTCATCGAATTCAAATAGTTCCATTTTTCTTTCTCTCCTTCATTGAAGACGTGAACACGAGATATGAACCTCAATGGATTATCAAATTCTCCACCTACAACACAGATGATTATCATGCAAAATACTTTCACTTTCTACAGTTAAAAATAATGATACCAAATTCTAAATCATATAATTAATTACCTGCGATAACTATTTTACCCATCATATTCGTCGCAGAAAGACAAGCTCTACCTATCGACATCGAATTGATCACTGTCCATTTATCTATTATCGGATCGTACTTTTCAACTGTATTAGTTGGGACTTTTGGAAGGTTATAACCACCAAACACATATAAATATCCACCATTGGCAGTCATCTAATAAAAAAATATTAAATATTGAACTAATTAAGTTCGATTCAATTCAAATTAAACAGTCGAGTGCAAGTCGTACCGCAAAACAGCTTCGCTTTTCATTCATTGATTTAGAAAATATCCATTTATCACTGATAGGATCGTATACTTCCATCGATGAATAATATTCATTTTCTCCATCATATCCTCCTGCAACGTATATTTTTTCATTTAGAACAGCAGCTTCACATGACTGACGTGGAGTATTCAATTCGGCAATTTCTTTCCAAGATCCGATCGATGGATTCCATCTATATATCATATTATAATAATCAATAATTAAATAGTTCTAGTAATAATCATAACTTGATTTCCTATCAATATTTACTTTTCAACGTTGGGTATACATTTTTCTCCATCATAACCTCCTATAACGTACACATTTCCTTCAAATATAATCGCTTTTGCTCTAAATCTCTTGTATATCATCGATGCGAATTCTCCACAGTTTCCAGTTTTACAATCGTAGACTTCAACCTGAAATATTCGAAAAAAATTCAATTCATTTTTTATTAAATGTGAAGAATTTCAAACATATAATTTAGAACTGAAATATCGCTAATAATATAAGCACTTACTGTGTCAGTTATACCGCTTTTGTCTCCTCCAATGATCAATAGCTTTTCATTTAACAACACCGAAGTAAACATTCTTCTAATACCACTAAATTGCATGAACGCTTGTTTCCATTTACCATCGAGAATATCGTAAACATCCAATTGTTGTGCACCCTATAACGAAAAATTTAGTTAATGAACTATGTATTAGTCATTTGCATAATTATGATATTTATATTGACTGAAAATTATACCATAAAACTAGTATCACCAACAGCAAATAAAGTCGTATAAGATTTTTTGTTTACAATATCTTTGACTAAATGTGATGGGACTTCTATGAGTTCGAAATCTTTACGATTTTTCTTCAGAGGTTCTATATTATGCCATTTGTTTGTCTTTTCGTCATAAACTTCAACAGTAGACGTACGCCCTCTTGAATTTCCACCTACAATGTTCAAACGAGATTATTTTCAATATTCAATATTCAATATTTTCATGTTTAAAATGTAAAATAATACTTTCCTGCTACAATAAGACTTCCGTTAAAATTACCAGCTGCAGAAGAAAATCTGCTAACGCTCATGGATTCAATCATTGTCCACTTGTCTACTTTAGGATCGTACTTTTCTGCAGTTTTCGAATAAACATTCCGATAATTTACTCCACCGACAGCGTACAAGAAATTTCCAACAACTGCGACCTGAAAGTTCATGCCATATTTTACTATCGGAAAATGTGTGAGTGAATTATAAATTAATTTTTTCGACTTACACCAGGAGCTTGTCGTTTTTCATTCATATCAGCTCTCTTTTCCCACTTATTCGTCAAATTATCGTACATTTCCACTGATGATAAGTATTGATAATTGTCTCTTCCACTCCAACCTCCAACAACGTAGATTTTTCCATCGAGAACTTTTGCTCCACTTTGGCAGCGAGAAATCGACAACGAGGCAACGTCTTCCCATTTTGCTGAAGATGAGTTCCATCTGATGATGATTTGAATAAAATCAAATTGAAGCAAGATTCGATGCATGAATTTAAATTGTGTTAATATTTACTTTTCCACAATTTTTAGGGATTCTATGTACATCCCGCCAATCACATATATATTTCCTTCGAACTCCACTGCAGATGCACAGTACCTTATTTGTTTCATTGGCTCCATCGTTTCAATTTCCATGGTGTGTAAATCGTATGATTCGACCTGTGACAAACTTATAAATGTATAATATCCGAAAACATAATTCATAGAATTACAAAAGTACTTACAGTGTTCACAATTTGACCGTTATTCATTCCTCCGATCATAATCAACTTATTATCCAACACTGTTGTAGCGAAACTTACCCTTTTGAAATCGGTATTTATTATTTCCTTCCATTCTTTATTTTCAAAATCATATACTTCCATTATTTTAGCCAGCTGAAATGATCATTTTCAAATAAATCAAGTGGATCGACATGATTAATTTTCTTAATATATTGTGTGTCGAATAAAATACTTACTCTTCCATTATCCGCACCAATAGCAAGTAACGTGTTCTTTGGATTGGATTGAGAATCGGATTGCAGAATCTGATAATTTACATAATGGTATCAATATTTCTACACAGATAAATAATTAAATATTCAAAGATATGCTTACGTTTTCTGATAATTTATCCATTTTGATCTTTTCTATCAAAGAAATTCAAAATAGATCTCCTTCAAGCAAGAAATGATTCTGTATTCGAATTGTCTCGTTTTATAAACTGTTATAAAGAAAACAAAAACCGCTATTTAATGAATATTCTGTACTAGATAAACATAGAATTGAGTTGTTATTTTCAATGTATTTTTCAGTTAGATATGAATGGAAACGGATGTATGTAAGATGAAACTAAATAGCGAGATTATTAGTGGTTAATTAAAATAAAATAATATTATATTAACCATTTCACTATCGAAACAAGAATCATACGATAAAGAATTTGTTATCTTGTGTTTTGAAATGAATAGACGAAAATAACTTATTAATTAATTATACGAAATAAATTAACCACTGCATTATCAAAATAGATACTATCATAGAAATATAGGAAAATATATTGAAAACATGTTTTTCTCGAGCGCAAAAAATGTAGTGAAATCTAGTTATGTCCTGATTTTCAGAATGTTATCTACATTAAATATTTTGAATCACATACATATTGATTGTCTTGTGAATGTATGTGACAAAATTTTTGCTACACATTGTAGTTTCTTATAAACTTCATTTAAATCTGACAAAAAATAACTCCATATTATCCAAAACATGCACCACCTTTCGATTCAACAGCCTCTATACGAAGCACACTGCAAAACTGAATCCTGAAAAAAGAACAAGGAGCATAAACTTAAACCCCTAACGAAATAACCCAAACATCTCATCCTCCAACATGCTCTAATGCACCAGAAACTGCAAATTATTCACATTTCATCTCTCGCCTCTACAAACAACGTAATATTTTTTCAGTGCAAAAGTCCGACGCGCAATAACGTTCGCGTTTTTACGACTCGCGAAATATGCGAGCCATATTTGCGGGGGCACGTAAAGCAAACAGGAACACATATTATATTATATTTTATATATGTGCGAACACACATGTGTAATATGAAGTATTACGTCATACGAAAAATACGACTTGCAGACGTTCGCGATGAAAAAAGTCCTTTGATGAGCGGATCGTAAGCCCCCGGCGAAGGGTTATTCTCGCCAGAGGGTTAGATCGAATGTTATAGGGTTTTTGGATACTTTTTTTTTCCTTCAAGATGCCAAAGGGTATAAGTATTGCAAGAGAATTGTATTGAATAGAGTATTTAAGAGATTATATGAATATTTTCTTTAATTGGAAAGTTGTTTAATAGATGTTGATTGCGTATGCAGATCTCGGATATGCTTTGGGCATATTCAAAGAATTTTTTTGTACTCAAGCATCAATTATTTTAATTTTTCATTTATATTATTTGGCTTCTAGGGTATTCATAAAAGATGTAGTTTTTGAATGTCTTTTTGTATGTGTTCATATGTGTAATTTTTTTTTTCATTTTTGTAGATTTTTGTTTGTGCGTAAAAATATAGCTGGACATTCAAAGAGTTATAGATTTAGAAACTTTCATCTTTTGTATGAAAACATATCGAATAAGAATCATCTAAATGTATACTATATAGTACACTTTCTAGTTTATCAATTTTTTGTTAATTTTTTAGATGTCAATACCAGATGCACTCACCTCGACTGACCCAAATATTTTTCAACCTCTAAAAGTGCACACAATCAATCTTCCATTTTGACACAAAATTTTGATCTCAATCCAAATAATTTTATATATTCAATTCAATCAATTGCATCCACAAAAAAATCAAAACCGACCAAATCAAAGAACCATTTCCATTCACCATTTCAGTAGAACCCAACACAACACGTTCCAAATCTCTTCAAAATAGACCCGTTCAGCGCCGTTTTCGAATATTTTTTCAAACCCAATCGATCCGATTCAAATCCAAAACCCAAAACGAAAAGCCATTCGACATTCCGACGTCGAAAACGCGAAATTATTCATTCGCACACGCGTTTCGCCGAAACATAAATAATGATCACTCCCGCGGTACATTTCCAACTTAATTACACGCTTCGGATGCATTTCAATTTGGAAGGCGTGCAATTTGCAACCGACGCTCGTATTTCATACGGGATTTATATTTATTTCTATATGAATATGTGTCTGTATATTCGTTTTTATTATTGTTGTGTTCTGAGGATTCGTTCGTGTGATGGTCGATTTGCTTTTTTCAGTTTAGAGTTCGGTATCAAAGAGATTGTGTTTCGCATTGTGCGAGTCGACGTTAATTGCTTTCCGGCTTGAATATGTGCAGCTCTGTACATTCTGTCGTATGAATTTCGTAAATTGAGATTTGAATTTATGGCCGAGATGCAGTCGTAGGCTGCCTTTGGATGGACTCTTAAATTATTTAAATAAATTTTGTAAAATATAAGTGTTGATATATTAAAAAAAATCATACTATTACACATTTTTTTTAATACATCAACTATCAATTTGAAATCATCATACTAAATATCACTTAGAGTTTTCGCGCGATTGTCGTAATCATACCATTTATAACCCTGTTCTTATACCTCGATTATTTTTTTCGAACAATACATCACCATAAAAATTCGATACGTTGCCAAAGAAAATAACACCAATTATGGATTTCGTGAAACTACCTCAACTCATTACCCACTTTTGATACGTGCTAACATTATACCTCTCAGCAATCTACTAATCTAATTCAATTAAGATTTTTACTGTAAAATTTATTTTTAAGTAACCCATTAACGATTATCTGAGTCATACATTCTAAAGCTGCATACACTCGATTTTAATTCTAGACACTTATCTCAATGAAATTGAGAAATGTTGCATTTTTTCGTAATTTTTTTAGTGGGATCAAAAGTGGGATTCTTTATATTGCATTTGGCATCGAAATTTATAACCATTTATATGAAAAAAAAATGATTAAAAGTAAACGTTTACTCAGAAGAGATTATAAAGTAACAGTTGTCGAATTTTATGAAAATAATATTTTATTGTAAACTCTATATCTTGAAAAATCGAGGAAATATATAAAAACAAGAGTTATCAAATGAAATATTAATTTTATACAACCCGATAATAATTAATCTCTTCAGTGTAATATTTTCGCTTAATGAATTGTATCATGGAATTCTTTCCAAACTCGCTGTCGAATGCAATATTATGAACCATACTCGATCAGGCTTCGAATTATAACTGAAACTACAAACCCATTCAGTAAATACCTTACAAAAAAATCAAAATTTATCAAATCAAAACCATCCAAAACCCCTCACACAAATGAAAAATCCACCTCAGCAGGACACCAACGAACTGTCAACTTCCAACCATATGGTCGCACGATAAATAAATAAGAAAACACCTCCACTCGTTACAGGCCACAATACGATACAAAGTGCTTAAGCGAGTGTCTTAACCCGTCGCCGACAAGGCGAAGGGTGATTTACGACCCCCGAGGCCCAATATTGCGAAATTTAACCCGTTCGATTCCCTTCTGCAATGCGTTTATTATATTCTATAGTTCGTATCTCGCCTGTTGCATCTACGTGCCGTAAATCACGTACACACTATCGAAGTAAAGTCGTGCGTAAATTCGGCGACCGTCGAATTGATTTTCACGCACCGATTCCTAATTGATTTATGTCCTAATTTTAAATTTCTATAAGCTATTTTGATTCATTTCATTTTTTACTTAATAAAAAATTTATATGACAATTTTTTTTTCGATTAATTTAATTAAAGATTATGATTTAATCTTGAAAGGACCGTTTGGTAACGAACTATTCCAATCAACAGATTTCAAAAATAATATATCTCAGTCGATAGATATTAGTAATTAGTACTTTGGTTCAGATCTGCACCGTGCTTCAAGAAATTTGACAAGAATCTTATACGAATCTTATTAAATTACATGAGCAAGGTACAGATCTAAAAGTTGATTGAAAACGCATTTGCTCCAATCCCTTGAATTATTCAAATGTTTATAATTATTTGTATGTATCTAGAAATCTATTTAAATTGATAGAAACCCATATATTCGGAAATCATAAATTCGTTGGATTGTTGACCTAGTTACTTGTGATCTAGATTATTTGATAAGTTATTGAGTAACCTGGCTTATGTAGTTCGATGACGTTTAGTTACATATATCAATCAACAATCTAATTCATGAAGATAAGTTATTTATAATTGATTTATCTTGATATTGAATTTGACACATGAACTAAACTTCATTACATTATAATTGTTAACAATCTATTCAAGTTTACTATAGGAAGAACGAAACAAGATTGATGTGTAAAATTTTCAGTCCATCGTTTCAAATATTTATAAATCATATTGATCAAAATATTTGTTTTATATCATTTATTACGTACAAACTGATTGTGAGACTTTTTGTGTAGGTATAATAAGAAAATGTATTCATAATCTTGAATAAATCTAATAATAATATATTATTCAGAATATTATTCCATCGCCTTTGTTTCAAAAGAATACGTTGTAACAAAAATATAACATTTTTTTCCCTTAAATTATAAAATTTTCTATAAACACGCGATGCGAAACGAATTTCCTCTCAGACAAATCCGACAAATAAAAGGATCATTTTTTTCGTTCGAATTCCAGAAATCGTTTAAAATTTATTCGCGAATATAAAATAGTCGCTTATGTAGTTCCTTTTGCACTGACGTCTACAAGAGTGAGAGACGTGCCTTTTTTTGGCTTTTTTATTTCATTTTATTTTATTTGAAATAGTGCCTTTCGACGTGTTGCCGGTTTGTTTCCGTTTTTATAGCCCAACTGTGAAATTAGGATCATAAAAACGGATCCGATCCTTTAAAAAAAAAGTACAAAGCAAAATGCGCACTTTTGCCCTTTTCCGTGAAATCGATACAAAGTGTCTTTGGGATGTTACACAGAGATAAAGAAATATTTCTCATACGCGAAATACTTTGTTTTGTAACTATAATAACAATTTCAATAGATACATACGTTCTATCAAAGGATCCTTTATGTTTCCATTTAAAAGACATAAACGTAAATGCGTATAATGGATCTGAAGAAGTCAATGTAATGTTCGTTCAAAAAATAATTTTTATTTCAAATCGAATGTTCAATTGTAAAATCAGGTTTTACTATATTCTATGTAAAAAAAAGTCGAAGTAAAGCTAACTTTGCATATAAAATTGCTTAACGATCTGGTGAATCTTCGTTGGACCATGATGGCGAACGGGTTAACTCGACAAAGTTCACCGGAAGCGGTTAACTTTTACAGTTTTAGTTTACGTGGATTCATACAACCGCGGGCACTATCTAAGAAAGCAGTAACCGAAGCAAAGAGTCACCAAATTTTATATCGGCTCTAAACGTCTGAAAGAGTTTCCGAATTTTCCGAAGAAAATCTGCATTTTCTTCCAATAGGGGACACCAGTCTAAATGCGTGATACTTGCTGTTTTATATTTTTATATATTTGGGAAAATAAATTTTCATCTTCAACTTCAGAATGTGTATATGCAGATACAATGAAATAATATTCGATGACTGAAAAGCACAGTGGGTACAAGCAACTTTTTTTTCGAAATTGAGTTAAGTGCAGAAAATGGTTCTATATACAGAATAATTTTCCGTTCTCGACTCAATTTCGATAAAAAAGGTCATTTGTACCCTTTGTGCCTTTTAGTCGTAATTTGATGTGATATTTTAATTTATTTTTCTTAATACAATTTATCTATGAATAGGTAATAGTTATACTCGTAAGTTAAAATTTATAATAAAGTTTTGCTTTTTTGATTGTATCTTCTTTATGCAGTTGACTTCGATGTTCTTTATGTAATGAATTAAAAATGAAATCTCTTTGAGAATCAAATGTAATATCAAATTGTTTTCTTTAATTTGAACTTTTATCTGAAATTCAAAGATTATATCTCTTTAATTTCTTCAGTTAAAATCTCTCAATCATCTATTAACAAACAATTAAAAAATTCTAAGCGTTCAGCTAGAGTTGAGTAACTTCATCTTCAAATTAAATACTAGTCCTCGATGTATAAACACGATTTAAATATAAATCCATACAAATCTATATCTTCTACAATTTTCGAAAATTACACTTAAAACATCCATCTCAACTTTATTCTCAATAATTATTCAAATCGACATTAACACGCAGAATATCCAAGTGTAAAATTGATCAATCAACACATAATCAACCGGCACAAATCGAGCATACCGTTTCGCATTATAAGCAATCGAATTATCGGTGTTTAACCAATTCGGCGATTATCTCTCGCTCCGTTCGACAATCGGATCAACAATCGGTTAACACTCGGTTAATTGTTCGGCGGCGAACGTGTTAAACGTACATGATTTATGGCATTTTAAAGCTGCCGCTTTTAATTTCGATTTTAACCCGCTCGCGGCCAAACGAATGGAAGAATAAAAGTGCGAGATAAGGAAGTGTTTTACGACCCTTGGGTTGTTAACGCGTTGAGCTCTCCGAGGAGCCCTTTAATTATCGGAAGGGTATTTATATTGTTTTTTAATTGTCGGTCTGGTTTTGATTTTGATCTTTGAGCTTGTGGGAGGATGTGGAAATTGTCGGTTTTGTTGTGAAGGACTGGTTTAGTGATTTTGTCGTAAGAATCTTTAGTGAGTGCATTCACTTAGGAATCTTGGTATTTGTATACAATTAGTGCTATCAATTTGTTTATGTATTAGAATACGTAAATAAAGGGTACAAGTGAGCCCGTAATGATTTCAAGAAAAGCGCGTTCAAAGTTCATACATGTATTAGGAGGAAATCGAGCAATTTGATGATGCATCTCAACATACGTTCCAAAATCGTTTATATCCTTTTGTGAGCGTACATAGAAGCGATTTCTGTACATAACTCAATTTCAGTGAAAAAGTCAGTTGTTTCTTTTGGCCTTTTCTGACGTCATATGTCTTTTCATGATGAAATGTAGTATTATATATTTATTGCATATTTGATCAACTACTGCAAATATAGTGTAAAATAGAGATTTTTTTAATGCAAAATACAAATAATTTTCACTGTTGAAAAACAGATAGAAACCAATCAATTTAAGCTTTATTCAATGCTAAAATTTAAATAGGAAATCGAGGTTATACTGTATATCTCACAAATAAATAAGTACTAAGTGCCATAATCAAATGTCTCATTGAAAATCCGGCGAAGAAAAGCGTTTCCATTCGGCAACTTCTCGTTTTCGGATCGATATCTTTTTATTATACATAGCGGGGGTTGAATAGGTTAACGAAAGTCGACAGACGGACTAGATTCATATACATTTCAAAGGACGCTCGTCTCGTTTAATTCCATCTTATTTAATAAAACATCTTTTGAGACGATTTTCCTCCACGCAATTTTCTCGCCGCCCCCGTGCTTTATCTCCATGGGGCTTTTCCGATTCTTTTTTTTTTCATATATTTTATTTAATATTATTTTTTTCCACTCCCGCCAATAACACTCTCATAGATAATTCATACTTTCACACAAAGGACGGCGCGAATGAAAAACAAACGAAACGAAATTACGCAGACCGTTGAAATTGAGTTATGCTATCGCGAAATGTGAATTACGAAGCCAAGTTCTATGAAGATTGCGCTTATTTTGCTGTAAAATCATTTCGCTCATAATATTGTATCAATACAACAGTCGAATGATTCACATAATATTGTATCAATAGAATATTCAAATGATTCACATAATATTATAATTCGATGAAACGCATTACGTACATACACAATACAATCGTATTCATATAAATCGAGACTTCTTCTATATCTTTAAAAATCATTACTAAACTATTATACCGGTCTTTTTACTCATTAGTAACATTTAAGTTAGTTAATTTGCATTTTTTTCTATAAAGTTTGCAAACATGTCATATCAACTGTAAAATTATATAAAAAAAAAACTCTGATTAAGTAAAAAGATCAGCATTTAATATTACATCAAAAAGTTATTAAGAATATTCATTGAAAATACTGCAGTACATCAATATACAAGTAAACAGCCGATAGTGTTATGTATAAAGCAATTGTGCATGTTGTGTCGACTTTCAGTGTCCACATAATTCTGAATTCGAAGTTTGTCAGATCCTAACAAAAGTCACTTGTTGTCTTCTTTAAATAACGTGACGTTTTGATAGTTTTTTTCGAATATTTGATCCGAAAAAGTATAAATTTATTTTTTATGAGACAGTTCTTAAAAATGGATCACCCATCTTTTTATGTGTGGATTAAATTCGATCGATTTTAATACCTCCTTTCAAGTCCTCAAATTACTCTTCAAAGTTTCTAACATAGTGATTCTATTTTTTCACATCAATAAGTAAATGATTCATTGATTTTTTTAAATAATCGATTAACTTTTCCTGTAACAATAAATAAATACGATTTTTCATACTCATACATACATAAAAAAATCAAATAAATCACTCGACACAATCGAAAATTCGATTCGAATCGCATTCGGCGGCAATCTGTCATCCAGACTGTAATAATAATTCAAGTGTTCCAGACACTGTAGACTCGGTTGTCGGTTACATAGAATTCGATTCGTCTTGGCTAATGTGTACTATCGTATAATGGCCGACTTTGATTGGTTCAATGTGTGTCAATTGAAGTTATAGTACGCGTATTGTTGTGGGCGACCCCCGGCGTTTAATGGGTTAACGCGTGTAACGCGCACAATTACTTAGCGGTCAATAATGAAATATTCACCGAAAATGTTTCGATTCGTTTCGTGTTGGATTGTTCGATGATATATAGTTGTTTAAGTGAGTTTGAAATCTGGATCGATTCGAGTCTGAATTGATTGGGTTTCGATGGATTTGGTTCGAATTGTCGGAGTGACTATAGATTTTTTTAGATATTGAAACAATAGTCTATAAAGATGACATCAATATCGAAACTAATCAAATTCAAATTTTTCATCTGCAAAATTAGATTTTCCAAACTTTCAAAGAGCGTCTTTCTAAAAGTTTATATTCAAAATTTCTAAATAAAATCAAAAGAATTGCTTTTTTATATTTTTTCTAAAAACTCTAAAACGATTTTTATATAAAATATACATACATGAAACTACTCAATTCTAACAAGCATCACATGTACATCGTTTAACTTACGTTAGTTCGTCTCGCATCTATTAAAGTAGTTCCATACCGATTCCTCGAAAACTAATTTCCCTAAAATTTACCTCGAACCTTGTTCAACGTTACTTAATAACAAATCTAAACCTGACTTAAGTGATGTTTAACAAACTGATTTTCGCAGAATTGATCTACTACTAACTACTGAGAAAAATTGACTGTTTTCGATTAACTTTTGAAAATCGATTAACCCTGATCATTATGAACGTTTATGATATAAAATGAGTAATCAACCAGTTAAAAATATCAACATACAAGAGTTATGAGATTTTTACTATTTATCTGCTCCTATTTTATGCAATCTTCATGACAGCAATGCAAACCAAATTGCACACAAATATCGTGCAACGAAACTTACAAATTAACGCTAATATTGTATTAGATTTATTAATACATTCATGAAACTTGACATCCATTTAAAAATCAATCAATTCATTTGAAGTTTTCAGTAAACAACCCGAAAAATTTTGTCTTTGGCATCCGATCATTCAATCCCCTAACTCTGTTTCATACAATCGATTGAAACGATCGAAACAACATTCATCCAATCAATCAAATCATAGAAAAACTCCAATAAAAATCGCATACATCAAACGGAACATATGCAGAGGCCGAAAACCGCAAACACAACAAAAAGCCCTATGCGTAACAACGGCTTCGGAGCCAAACCGCGAATTCGTATAAATCATCGAACAATTTAATCCGGACTTTCGCTAGCAACATGCGGAAATATCCGGACAACAACGATCCGGTTTGTTCGTTAATTGATTGAATCGAATAGCGTACCACGCATGACCAGACCGGCTGTTTTAAAGGACCGCAAACTCACTGTTTCGCTATTTTGCTATGTTATTTTGCATCGACAGTGCCGTAGCTATTATATAGAGATGGTGTCTAAAGCATCTGGGCCCATGCCATATGTCATAATTTATCAGACGAAAATATTTTTTTTTTATTTGTACCAAAAATATGATTATATAATAGCGCTATTCTGTGTGTATGTGTGTGTATATGTGTCTGTCCAGTGTAACGCTTCAAAAATGTGTTGATAGATTCAACGGCTTGATCGCTAGTAGTTAATATTATCCATAATTTATCAGTGTCGTAGCTATCCTACTTCAATGGTGTGTGAAGCATCTGAATTCATGCTCATAAAGTCATTTTATAAGACAGAGATTTCATAAAAAATCATTTTTTGTGTCATAAAGTTGTGTCAAATAGTTAATATTATCCATAATATTTGAAAATATTGTAATAATATCATTAATCCCTTCTAAAAGCCCCGAAATATATCGAAAAATATTTTGTTTGCAAACTAATAATTATTTTTATCTGAAATTTTGATCTGTGGCGCTAATTTTTCAATTATTTCATAGAATTTATTATATTCCATCTATTTGTATAAATAAAAAATCAAATTCTTTTAGTGCTTTCATGTAAAAAATTTTTACTATACTACGTTTAATAATTATTAAAAAAAGTCCCATTTCTTGAATCTGTCAATGAAATTATAAGAATATCAAAAAAATCATATGCAGCATTAATTAAGTTTTTTGAATGAATTAAAGTAATCTACAGATATTGATTTTTTTATATTATATAGAGACATTGTTGCTCAAGGGGCTCATCCGAAATTTCTGCATTCGGTCCGAAATTTTCAGCTACGTCACTGTGCATTGTATTTTACCTACGGACCAAAGTGCGGTTTTGGCCCTTGAAGCTATAAAACGGATCTGGAAACGAAGGTTTTGCGAAATAAATTAATTTCGCCGTTCATACGATTCGTATGTGTTTAGTTCTGTGTGCGCGGTTTTGTTTCGTTTTTGGTGTTTGAGGATATTGCGTTGTATGATAGTTTTCATCTTGTTTGAGTTAGAATGTTTGTATATTAGTATTTCTGTATGATGAATGTATTTTTGTATAAAAATAAACCTTTATGTAAGATCAGGATACATTGCATAAATTTGTTCGTAGAAATGAATTCATGTCGGGAAGAATTCGAAGAAATATAAATAACTTCATATTTTCATAGTCTATTTGTATTAAAAAATGAAAGCAATATATTTGCTTATTTATTTTATCTTAATATGTTGATACGATGTTATTGATTTATTTAGTTCTGTTAGAACCACTATTATAAAATTGGATGAACTGAAGTTCGTTCGTTTGATCAAACATTATGATAAATCATTTTAACACCCGATCTTCCAATTGATAGATAGCAGTTACATCTATCAAATTCAATAGAAAAAAAACTAGATTATTATTGATATCAACAATTGATACCAACCTCAAATTAATGATCACATCGATATCGTTAAACATCAATACATTCGCGATTCGAAAATCCAATATAATTTTACGACGCGTGAATTTACTATTGCTTAATATTATCGATATGAAGAAAGCCACAAATCGAATGAACCTATATTTGATTACATACAATTTAATGTCATATAAGCCCTCATACATTCAAAACACCATACGATACAACTTCGACCAAAATCGATGCGCATTCCATTCGCAAAAACTGCACTCACACAATATCCCACATTCAGACTACTTCCCGATACAATTTCGACCAAAATCGATTCGCATTCCATTCAGAAAACTGCCCACACACCAAATCTCAACTCTAACCCTAAAAGCCCCACTTTTCGAATATTCTCTCCAGACGAATTCAGAACAAACACTTTCTGGCACGTCTGTCTACAGTCGGCAATCAGACTGTGCCCTGTCTAACTGCTCCCGAAGGGTCTTCGCGAGCTCGTTTCACATCGGACGTGGTGTAGCACTTCTTTATATTCTATAAATGTGGGTGTGTAGTGTTGTGAGACACTCGCATGTGGGTATGTCGCGGTTTAACTCGTCGCCAGACACAAAGGAGCGGCTTGAATTGTTACTTTATGAGCGTTAATTTGCGCTCGTTAGCCGCTCGAGTCGTTTGAAAAATAAATGGTTTCAAGTGTGTCGATGAGTGATAGTATTGGAAGTTAGTTGATTTGATCTGAAATTTATGTTTGTACAGATATTTTAAGTGATAATAGCAAATAATACTCATTTATGTTCATATCTTGCATATCGATGCCGCTTGAATATGTCGTGAATGTTGCTTGGGGGCTGGCAACTTTTCTATATGACGACTGAACAGACTAAGGGTACAAGTATTATTTTTTCCAAAATTGAGTTATGTACAGGAATTGCTTCTATGTAAGCTCATATATTTGGTGGCAAAATGATATAAACGAACTTGGAACGTGTACCGAAATATATCATCAAATCACTACCTCCTTCTAATTCATTCTCAACTTTGAGCACACTTTTCTCAAAATCATCCTTGGCTTTTTCAGTCGTCTTATATACAATTAGTTCGTCTGTCATTTCTTTAATAAAAAATGCAATTTGTAGATAACGAAGTGAAACCTTCAGGCACTCAAATTTTGAACGTCAAAACTATGAGATGAACTCAAATATCATAAACTAGCAAGACTTGTACTGACATATGTTTGTATCTGACGTATTCTACACCAACTTATTAATACAATTTCATTAATTTTCAATCATAATCTTGCGCTCAGTATAAATACAAGTATATGAAACGACATTCGAATCAACCTCGCATAAAGCAAGAAATACCTTTCAAATAATACCCATAATAAACGAATCGATCCCACAAGGATACGTCCGTAATATAGTGGACCGCAGATAGTGCGAACAAACGTCCGTCCGGTAATTTGAGGAAATTGAAAACGAAATTGAAATAACGTTGTGAACTTTACCAATTATCGACGAAACGTACACCTACACAAACTCGCATTACACCATACACTCGTATAACACGGATGAAATATACCTACGTATGTGAGAACGTGCTCGGAAGGCTTTCGGGAATTTTCGAATTGTTCAAATACGAAAAGTTCCCGGACTCAATATCGACTCTAATGTGGAGTGCGGAGGTTCGAATTTCGCGCGACTTTGGGAAACTTGCGCTGGATGCAATCGAATCTGCGAATTTGCATCTGTGGGCACTTTGTGTAATATAGTTGTGTTATATGTATGCGGATGTTTGTGTTGGGTTACAGTTTTCAGACGTCCAATTTACAGAGTGGGTTCTGGAAAATTTGTCGTTGAATGTTTTTGACGCTTCAAGATACGTTCGGATTCTCTGTGTGTGGAAGTAATTAAAGTTTTTCTAGTGTTTATCAAGTTATATTGTAAAAATATGTATGTATATTGCAGTTGAATTGTAAAAACTGCTGAATTGTTATATCATAAATGTTACATTGAGTTCATATGCACGTAAAAATGAATGAATTGCCTCTATTTCTTTCTTTAATTACTTCTCAGCCAGTGTGTTTCGGCCCTTAATTGTCTATCATTGTTTTCTATCATTTGGATTATCATTCAAGATTGAGTCTGAAAATACAAAAATATTCACAAAAACCGTCATTTTGAATACATATACATACACACATCACATTCAAGCATTGAAAAACAACAGGGGTGTACTTTTTTCGGCCCGGGGCTGCATTTGCAGGAGCATAATTTGCGGCACGCGTCGAGTGCGCAACAATGACGTCGTCATGGAACAATCGTCTGCCAGGACAATGGAAGGAAAAGAATAGCATGCCATTCGGTGGAACGAAGGACAGATGCATTTCGACTTTTTATTCGGTGCGGATTTAGGTGTCGGGGCGTTAATGTGTTAATTTGCCGAGCGGAGTCGACTTGGGGTCCGTTATACTTAGATTCGTACTTATGTATGATGTAAAGTATGTTTAAGTGTGGAATATGTGTTGCTCATTATTATGACCTGACGATAATGTAGCTGTATAAAGCGTTAGTGCATGCCTTGTTGAGTTTCACAATCAGTATCTTCGTAATGCTAGGTTCGAGTCTCGTCTGATCTTAATGAGAGTTAAATGTCGTTTATCTCAATTTATATGAAAGCTCGATATTTTCCTTCAAATATTACATACATTTGATATGAAATAACTGGCGATTTTAACGCTATGTGAAGTGGTTCCTAAAAATGGATCTTCTATCTTATCTGTATCAATTTAATTCACTCTATTTTACCGCCATTCATATCACTCTTCAAAGTTTCTTGTGACCCCGTTTCATCAATTTAAAGTGAATAATTAATTGGAAATTTCAAAACCATTATTAACCTACAACAATAAACAAATTATGAATCTAACTATATAATAGCACTATCTGTGTGTGAGTTTCTGTCTGTATCTGTGTGTATGTCCATGTAACGCTCCAAAACTGCGCGTGAAAATACAACGGTTTAAAACTGCATTGATATATTCAACGGGTTGATCGCTGTAATTTTATAATCAAGACAACTAAAAATTATTTTTTTTAAATTCGATTGAAGAATTTGGTTTCGTTGTATTTCCAGTTCCGGAATGAAACGTATCGAGTTTAGAATAAACTCTAGGCGTTTTCACGGTGAACAATTCGCAAACTCGATTCGCAAATGTAACAATGTATAATTAGCTTTAACAATGCGAAATTACTTTTGCGACTCGACTTAAGCCACTTTCATAATCAAGGACGCACTTTACTATGCAAATTATTACGTCTCCTTTTACGTCTGTTTATTATGCAAATTTCTAGCATATAACAGCATTCTTTTTAATTGCCCTAAATAAATTGTAGAAGTGCGATACTTATGTTTTAATCTAACGAAATTAAATTAAAATTTACTTTCCTTTTTTTAAATTATATATGATTCTTGAGACATATTTTAATTTATTAGCAGAAAATTAACTATTGTCACTTCATAATTTTGACAAATGTTGAATATTTTATCAAAATCAATTCGAACGTTTGTTTTAAGCGCAATATTAAGAAGTCCTGGGAACTGGAATCGTTAGATTTTCTTTAAAATCTAATAGAAATTATTAATTATTAATTAAAATCTAATGTTAAAATGAAAGTGAATGGTTGCCACAGTTATTTTTGGATCGTAAGACTTTATGCTATTACGATCATGAGCTCAAATACATCATACACCTACATATACGGCAAGATAACCGTTATATTTTCGGAAAATTTATTAAATTATCCACAAGTTTATCATATCATAACATAATACATATAATAATAACAACACCATCCCATAATAATCACATCCGAACAATTCGACTATGAGATCACCGGTTACAAGAGACGCCCGCGCACCTCGTTAACCCCTATCCAACCGCACATTGTATATAACGACCGAAAAAGCCAAAGGGTACAAGTGTCATCTTTACAAAAATCGAGTTGTGTACAGGAATAACTTCATATATTTGGTGGCAAAAGGATATAAACGAACTTGGAACGCGTACCGAGATATATCATCAAATTAGTCAACCTCCTACTCAACTTAAAGCTCGCTTGAGTCGAAGTCACTTATACTCCTTGGCCTTTTCAGTCGCCATATGTATGTGCTTTATCCCCATAACATCTCTCCCATAATACACAATAATGACACGCGTAGTAGGAAACTGCGCACACAAGAAGGTTTCCAATTACGAAATTGGCGTCGTTATACGAGAGCCCCGCGAGATTTCGTCACCTAAACCATTTTGTGTACAACTCGCCCGTATAATAAAAAAAGTTATTACGACCGAAGGGGTGGCAAATAGGGGGTGGGTTTTTACTACACTTCGGTCCGAAGAACGGAGTTTATTGCCCGAAAGACGTAAAGGGCGCGGAAAATGCGATGGTATGATATAAAAGCGAGGCAACGCTTGAAAAGCCCCGAATCTGTTACTGTTGAGGCATATTTTGAAATGTGATGATCGATAATGACGACGTTTTGGTTTTGATCGAAATTTTTGATAGAATGCTTTATTTGAGTTTTTCGTATTCAGATTTTTGATCTATGTATGTAAGGAAATTGTACGTGCTTGGGATGGTTTTAATATAAGGGTTAAAGAAAATAATGCCTCCGTTCGCTCTGTTAAGTTTCAAAAATATATCATATTATATTTTCATGACATGGAAATGCATAATGTACATAAAAGTACCTACGTGTTATTGAGATTCTACGGAAAATCATATTCATTGCAATTAACAGAGATATGATGAAACGAAGATTTTGAATTAATATTTTGATAAAAGGATATAAACTATGATCAAATTTAATCCGGTATGAAATGTAGTTATATTATCAATTAAATTAATCGAATTAATGAATTTTCAATAGTTTTAATTTCATTTCAAAGAAAGATTTATTTTTTCCTTATAAATTCATACAATGTATGTATATGGACAAGAAAGATCTGTCAATAAATTTGAAATGTGAAACCTATTTTTTCACTTATTCATTCGATAGTATTCAAAAAACTATATTTTATGTATGAACTTTAAAAATTTATATGTATAAAAATAATATTTTTCATTAACTTTATTGAAAAACTTATATTATTCTTCACATAGCTGACTTTTAAGGATCTTTTTCATTTTTCATCACAGGCTCATTTTTTTATGATTTTGTTGTTTTGTTGATATTCCCTCGTAAAGTTTCCTCGAATCTCCGCGTAGTTGTTATATATTAATAAAACAAACTTTATATGTTAAACAAAAATATATTTAATTTCCCCTTTACGGTTTAAGCGAAAGCAATCCGCAAAGTTTTCCGAAGTTTAATAAGGCGTTATGAAATTTTAGCTAGTTTAAGTTTTTACGGCTTTTCACGGCGCATAAACTATGAATAGTCGAACTGAACTTTCGATTACTTTATTCTTTGGGCACAAAATACAACGCATACACATAACACATAATAATATAATACGAAGCAATTTAAATCGAATGAATAGATCGAGTGGAATATGAAATAAAATAAAAATTTCACAAGTGGTTTATTAAGAAACTTTCCGCATAACGTCATTTATGTATCGCATAAACTGAACCGAATCATACGAACAATTCCAATTAACCTATTTTCGTTTTCGCACCGAAATTCTATTCGGAAATGCACTTATATTGAATTATCAGATAGATCTTAGAATATAATTATAGTGTTTATAATATTAAGTAGTCAAAACGCTTTGATTAATTCAATAGATTTCACTAATGAATTATTAAAATTGTTCTAAACTGTTAATTTGAATGGGTGAAACTAATTTTTGCATATTGATAATATCGGAGGAACTATGAATTGCATTATTCTTTTCATTTAAAGTTGAATATTTTATAATTGAACTATATTTTTAAATCAAGATTCACTTGACACTTTCATAATCAATTTAATTTTATAAATTAGAATAGATTATTTTCATCACTTTTTAGAAAAGTTTAGGTCACATTAGATTATGTGCTTTTCTAAGTCAGATTAGGCTAGCTAATATCAAAAATCTACACAAAATCGACAAATTCGCACATCTCGATCTTGAGTGATGTGAGTCAAAAACAACCAATTCCTAACAAACCTCACACTGGAGTCTGAAAATTTACCCAAACTTACACATGCATACTTTCCTTTACTTCCAATTTCTGAAACATCAATACCACCCTCACTTGTACCCAAGAGCTGCACTTACCCCGACAAACCCTACTCATTTTCAAACAATACCATCGAATATACACAAACTGGAGATAAGATCTCAAATCAAAACATAACTTCACTATCAAACACCATCAATACAACCCAAATTCCCAAGATCCAACATCCGACAGAGTCTTCGACTGTTGCACATGTCGACGAATTCGTCGACAAGATGTCGCCAATTGAAGTTGATTGTAATCGAGCCGAGCGAAAACGGCACTAGTGTACCGATTATGCGCACAAACGAACCGAACAGGGGTGCTCAACCTCGCAATTAATTATATTGTACGCAGTGTTCGATTGATAATTCGATTCGCAGTCCGAGGATGTTCCAGGAGACGCGTGAATCGGATTTGATTGATGTGTCGAATGCTAAATGTGATTATCGATATGTGTTTGTGTGTGATTTCGTAGTGTTGCTCGTTTGATTTTCGGTGTTGATTTGAAATTATGTGGTTCGTAGAAGTGGAATTTGTATAATTGTGAATGTATGAATCTTTGAATGTCAATTGAAAGGTGCAAACAGTCTTCAATTCTATATTTGTCATAGCATGTTGAGGTTAGGTTTTTCAATTGTATGTTAGTGGTAACAGCTGTTGAATTCTGAAAATATTAATTGTATGTAGCTTAAAATATCGAGCTTAAGTATTATTATCATGTGTGCCTTAATTAGATTTGCATTCGATTATTTTGAGGACGATTTAGAACGATTCTCATTCATACCTCTCTTTGTCTTTTAATTATACCTAATCTTCCATCAGCTAAAAATTAAGCTAGATTTAAAGTTTTTTACCAACATAAACTTTTTCAATGGGCTTAAAATTATATTGACCTTGAATAGGGGTTGATCAAATATGGAAAAATAATGTTTCAAACTAACATGTACCTTTTTGTTATATCGATATTAAACAGAATATCATTTGTTTTAGCTTGTTCTGATAAAATTCACTTCATGTAATATACAATTTTCAATGGAAATTTAAGTGACTATTGTCAGTGCGTAGGTGATATATTTTTTAGTGTCAATTCTCCGAAAATATAACAAACGTCAACGTAACGTTCCTCACAAATCTTGATACGTACGAAAAAAATAACACTATTATATCTCACATATAGAGACATCTATCTATCGTTTCTAAAAACGCCATACCGTCGATCCGTCGCATTTATATTTCATTTTTTATTGCGATAATAACGCGCTCACAAAGCCGGCTTTATGGCCGAAATTAATTTATATTCGAATGATAAATATTCGAACGCGGTCCTCGGATTACGACCGCGGGCCGTTTTCGAAAATAAACTGCGACGAAGTGTAAATTCCTATTGATATTTACGACGCGGCAAATTCGAATTTCGCCAATTGATCCGTCTTAACACCTCCGATGTCGGAATATGTGTCCGTTAATTATGTTTGCTTGTTTTTCATCCGAACGCATTAATACGGATTCGGTTTTGGGTGATTTATCTCTGGTCCGAATTTGTAATGTATATTTAAATTCGTATATATGTATTTTATACAAAATCTGATATTACGTATCAATTTTTTTTTGAGAAATTAGGCGATCAATAATATTGTGAATGCGTCGCTTCAATATTGACAATGAGACATGTTTTGATCGTCTAGGAAGCTTCTAGAGAAGCTTATACTTATTTTTACCTACATATATTGGAACGTATGCACCTATCTGCTGTTAGAAATTTACATTTTTGCCTATATGGAAAAACTATTCGAATGTTTTTACTGTTTGCTATCATATTCTCTAGCAATAACAAAAGCAATAGCAATAGCAAGGGCTAAGACAATAGCAATTGCAGTAACAATAACAATTGCAAGGGCGAAAGCAATAGCAATAGCAATAGCAAGGGCAAAATCAATAGCAATAACAAAACCAATTTCAATAGCAATAGCAAGGGAATTAGCGATAGCAATAGTAAGGGCATTAGCAATAGCAATATCAAGGTCATTAGCAATAGCAATAGCAATAGTAAGGACAATATCAATAATAAAGTGTTCCTTTAATTATTTTTTCTGTAGCTTATGTATTAGAGCATTTTTCCCCGATTATTCCATTTTGGTTTTCTGCAAATGCATAGTCACCCTAATCACGACCAACGAGTGCCGCTTGATTAAAACGCGAACTAAGCCCATCTTCTCCACTGTACCGCGACGAAAATAAAAACAATATGAACCGTATTTCAAAATGGCGACGCAGGGGCAATAGTTTTCAATGGCGTCCCGCATTCGCCCGACACTCGTTTGAATGAATTAATTAAGACAAAAGACTTGACCCCGTTGCCGTCGGTCGGCACTTAACGGCTTCACGAGGGGGACTTTCGGAAAAATGGCACTTTGTGGGCCTTTCATTGTGCCGGTGCATCGGTGGTTTATTTGTTTGAGGGGGTTGAGTTTATGTTTTTTGTTGAATTAAGTTCGAATGTTGAAATTTTAGTGGTTAGTACATATTTGATCATCCATACAGCCGTTCATCAATAAATTTTTGCTAATATGTACATTACTGGAATTATTAGTTCACACTTGTTTTATATTTGTTGAATTTTCATTTGATTTTTTTATATCATTCCAAGTGTTGATATAAAAATAACATTAAGAACCATGCATGTAGGTACATTATTTGAAATATAAAAGAAACTGTAAACTGAGCACAATAAGAATAACGTTAACATATGAAAGTATGTTCTGTGTACTATATGTAGCCCGTTTAATAAGAATAATGACAATTATTTTCATTATTTTTGCGATTTGTATTCAACCAGCTTGAATGATGCATCGTTGTGATACTTATAATTAAGCTAATATTATTTTATCAAAAAAATTATATGAAATCAATATATTTTGCAAGTTAAGCATTAATATGATATTGAAAGAATTTAAATATAAAAATTCTCCATCCACTTACTTTCATTTATATTCAATTGAGGAAAAATCAAATCATAAATTAATTTTAATTGAGGATTTAGTCCATTATCAGTATGAGCTAGTATTACTGTGAACGTTTAAAACCTTTCAACTCTTTTGATGGGTTTTTTTTATTTAATTTTTTAATAGATCAGAATCGTAAAAGAAATTTTAAGGCTCTCACATAAAAATTTTCAGAGTAATGTGCACTTTAGATCTAAAATTTTCTAATGTGCATTTTTTTTCATACATTAAATGCATTGAAAGTACATTTAATGTCAGATTTTATCAAATAGAAAAGATCTATATCAAACTTACAATAAAAAGAATGGATCTTATGATGCAAAAACCTTCTCAAATGTACACATAATAACTGACTAATTTTAGTGTCAAAAGATTGGACATTAAGGTGTTTATAAATAAAATGTGTGCATACAGACATAAATCGTTTTCAGATATTCACAAATATTTTAGTAAATTATATTTATCTAACAATAAGTGTATAAAAAAAATCTCCATAAATGTAATAAACACTTTCTCCTAATTATAAACATTACCTACCTACTTCATAAAGTATTCCATGATGATCACCAATCAAAGTAAAACTACAATAAACTCTTCCCTAAAAACAGTTTGTTTTATCTGACTGAACGAAGCCGTAGCGAGAGGGCACAATTCACATTTTAATTTGTCCGAAGACCCCGGAGATAAAGAGACAAGGCTCGATTTGATTTAAAACTCTCTGCTGAAAAGACAGTAGGATTACAGTACGGTTCGGCAATTAACCGTTAAAACCCTTGGCAAGGTCTCTGGCCTTATCCCGACACGACCAGATTCCAGATTTCAGAGCCAAAACGAGGGGGATAAGAATTCCTCGAAAACACCCTGAGGGCAGAATGCTTCCTTAATGCCGGATTATGGCTTAGGCCGTTGAGAAGAATCTTTCTCGGATAATATAAACTGACTTTCATAGCAGTTATTGAATGTTGTACCGCTAACATTACACAAATGAATCCTGGTCGAGTCACACCTTTGCTTCATTTGTGCGTTAGGGGACCGTGGATATATTATACAAAAGCCTTTTATCCTGATGGTACATGGAAAGGGATGTTTCTCATTGTTGGTTGCGTTGAATGGAATTTTTACTCGTTGAGGGCTTGTGGTGAAAACACGTGCCTCTCCATATCGTTGTGAGCGATGTATGCGTGAAACAGATGTCCTTTATATTCAGAAATAGTGACATGTAGTTTTACATTTTAAATCCTGACTTTTAATCAAAGATATGCACTGCGTTGTGGTTTCGTACATTAGCATAGTTAGAGTAGGTAGTTTCAGAACATTGCATTGTTCAATATCTGATTTTTTGTTTTGATTTCAGTGAGGCCGTTATCAGTTCGCATTCAAGGACCGAAGAGATCATTTTCAGCCAACAAATCCACTGAAGTTATTTGTACAACGCTTGGAGCGAGACCGAAACCTTCGATTTCGTGGTGGAAAGGAACAACGCGATTGAAGTCTACAAGAGAAACAGTAAGTTTATTAATAAAATTCATATAACATTCACAACAGCTGTGTTATAATATTTTTTAAATTTACAGACTTCACTCGATGGAAACCTCACCACTAGCATATTAAGTTTCACTCCGCAACTTGAAGACGCCGGAAAATATCTCTCGTGTAAAGCAATTCAAACTAGCTTACAAGAGCCAGGAATAGAAGATGGATGGAAACTAGAAATTCATCGTATGCATATTATAATATAATAATCTCATTATATTGTAATGGTTTTTAATAAGAAATTTCTTTATAGATGTACCAATTGTGAACTTGTATCTCGGATCAAGCCTTAATGCAGCCGGAATCATTGAAGGAACAGATGTGTATTTTGAATGTAATATCAAAGCAAATCCATGGGTTTATAAAATCCAATGGTTTCATGAGGTTCGTTATAATAATGTTATAATTTTTACCTGTAATCTAAGAAATTAAATTTATCTTGTTTTTAGTATAGAAATATATTGTCTATTTATTTTAATTAGTGGCACTTTGTTATTTTAGGGAGAAGTTTTGCAAAGTAATCCTCAAGAAGGAGTTATAATATCGAACCAAAGTTTAGTTTTACAAAGTTTGAAAAAGTCACGCAGTGGAATTTACACTTGTATAGCAACAAACGAAGAAGGTGAAGGACGGAGCAACAAACTCCTTTTGGACGTTAAATGTATGTTTCATAACAATTAAATAGAAAATTTATTACCAACATTAAATTAATTACCTACCTACCTACTTGTTAAAATCAACAAGCTACTTAATTAGTGCTTCTTTATGTACAAACTGGAAAATATACATAATAAAGAATATCTAATTATAATAATTTATTGTTTAACAGTTCGACCGTATTGTCGGAAAGGACAACAGCTAGTATACAATATAGCGAGGAATGAGGAGGCTAAAATATCTTGTGAACTCCAAGCTAATCCACAGGTGGTCTATTGTCTATTGTAGAAATGTAGTGTAGTGTAGTGTAGAAATGTCTATTGTAGAAATTTGCATGAAAAATATATTTTATGTGTTTTGTTTTAATCCAAATAAAATAAATAATGTATGATTACAGGATTCTGTACGCTTTACGTGGAAATTTAACAATTCTGAATTGTTATCAACGACTTTGCCTACAAGTAAAGTTTTAGTTTACAATTCTGGAAACAATGTGGTAACAAGAAATGAAGGTATTTATTTAAATTATCAAAATATATTGATATTTATTGGAATTAATAATATTATTTCATCAGCGTTTGTACCTGGATATTCATATGCGACTAGTGTCGCAAGTTACACTCCAAGAAACTCTTCAGATTACGGCACCCTAATGTGCATTGGAACTAATAGTGTAGGCACTCAATATGTTCCGTGTGTTTATCACATTGTACCAGCAGGTAATTTTAAAGTTAATTTTATATTCAATAACAGTTTGTTGATTGTAATTAACCCATTTTCTCTATCAGGAAAGCCAGATCCATTGTCCAATTGTACTGTGAATAACCAAACTACTGATGTGCTTCAAATCAATTGTGTTGAAGGATTTGATGGAGGTTTACCACAAAAATTTATTGTTCAGGTTGATAATATAATTCAATTTAATTGTATTCATATGTTTTTATATGAATTCTTGAAAAAAAATTTCAATTTTCATCAGGTGTTCAATACTCAAAACAATTTTCTAATGAAAAACTCAACGTTTGATTCCCCACAATTTGACTTCACAAACTTACCTAGTGCAGCTTATTTCAATATTGACATTTATGCTTATAATAAAAAAGGAATGAGTGATGTTTTCACGCTTCAAACGCACACTTTAAAAGAACCTGAAAAAAGAACAAGTATGAAACCATACTTATGCACTAATTTTAACTGATATGTCATTATTAACTGAAAAAAAAATGTATGTTTTACAGGCAGTGTCACAATGGCACTTCAGCTAACTCCATTACTAGGAGCACTCTTGGGAATTACAGCTCTTTTAGTTTTGTTAGCAATTGCACTAGTGTTTTTGGCCAGATGTAGAAGTCATAGAAGACATCCACAAAATGGTAAATGAAGATTAGGTATATTTCATTATTTAAAATATGTGTTTTGTTTTCTAAATTTGTATCATTATTGTATTCAGCTCAAAACACAACTAAACCATATGGAGAACATCAAGATGGTTCTAGTATGCCTCTCAATGCCACTGATACAGAAAGCGTAGACAGCTTAGGTATGCATTTGTACCCATAATTATGATACTGATAAAAAAATAGAAAAAAATGGTGTACCTAGGTATTTGTTTTTTGTTAAACATTTTGTACCTAGGTATGACTTGATTCACATACAGTTGTAATGTGTAATAGTACACCTATCTACATAATATATCACAGACTTAATAATGTTGAGAAATCGAAATAATTTTAATTAATGCATTGTATTCACATTCACAATGCTAGTTCATAATAAAATATTAAATGGGTGAATCTTGAAACTCAAGCATCACAATTTAGCCACTATCATAATAGACACATCTAATGATCATTAATATCTAATTGACCATGCTTTTAACATTACAGATAAAAGTCCAGATATATTGTTAGATGGAAAAATAGACAAGACATCTAGCAAACTTGCTAAGTATAAAGCAGCTAACACTTCTATAAAGAATGATGAAGTTGACAAGAAGCCAACTCAAATTCCAAGAGTTTATATGCCACCAGAGACGAGCAATGAAATGTTCAATGGTCAATATGTCCAAATAGATCCTCTAAGATACGGCGTTCAACCAATGCAACATTCTGGTCAAAATGCTCCGTTCCGTTTGCAAAATGGAAGACCTGTGTATTTGCAACAAAAGATAGATGATTCAGAAAATCCTGAAACAACTACCAGAAATGTGTATGATAGAGTTTATGAAGATATGCTCAAATACAGAAACTCTCCTGGACTTCAAAACCAAATGGTAAATTGATTTTGATTTATTTAAATTCTATAAAACTTGTTTGATTAACATTGTATTCAATATTTTAGATGGCAGAAGACGCTACAATTGGTGTTCCAGAATTGTATATCAATCATCATTCGCCTGTTCAAGCTGTTTATAATAATCCTACAAATTATACGTCAACGAGTAGTCAGCTTTCAAGCATGGTTGGAATGCCTCAAACTAGTACTCCAATGTCCAATATGAGTGTAAGCTGGTATCCAGGAACTAATCAGGGTCATTTGGTTAACTATGTTGTTGGATCTTCGACTCTTGGTTCACGATCAGGTATAATTATTTCAAAATTCAATTAATTTTTAAATCTTAAAAGTACCTACCTACTATTAACACTTGTTTATAACCAGGAACACCACTTCCTCCGGTCAGTTCAACAAGAGATAAAGATTACTTAATTATGACTCCCAGTCAAAAAGCTACGGTGATACCGAAGAATTTCACACAAACAACTAATGCTTACCATGGATTCAATCCAAGAATTAATAATCATTCATTTGATGGAACGACTTATACTACCGTTCCTACTATGTCAACTCATAGAAGTCATGGTAACTTCTTGGAAATTGAAATAAATATTTCACATTAACGAATCATTGGTTATAATTATCGAATTATACTTTCAGTGTTATCACCTACATCAATGCCAAATACATTAACGTCTAAATATGATAAAACTTCACCCGAAGAATCTATGCGCTCTTTGCATATTAGGCTCGATCAACCGGGGACTGAATATAAACCAATAAATAGATTAGCTAAAACTAAAGGTACTTACATAAGAAAATACAATAATTTTCAAAAAACATTTGAAACAATTTTTATTCTTATGTTTCAGAATCACCTACAGCAATGTGCGAAATGTCTACCGATTTTGCATCATCGAAGGATACAGCTATTGAAAACAAAGTGATAGAAACAAATCATTAACATCTTTATGACAAAAAGAAATACTTTTTCTAAAGCATCAGGGTGTCGTATAATAATAAATTAACAATAAATAGTTGTAAATTGGAGTGATAAAATCCTTCTGAATAAATACAATTATGTATTTAAATTCATGTTTACTCATAACATTTATGTTCTGTCAAAACTAACTATCACTCTTATTAATCGTAAAAGTGATAATCAGTTGTGGTAAAACTGATGAAAAGTAAACATTTGAAATGTATATAGAACTCATTACATATATGAAAATAACAATTTCATGACAATATTATCATTTTATTTTAGTTTAAAGTGAAAAAATCTATTAGTATATTTCTAAAGTTTATTGATTTCATATACAGGGCTATTAATCTTTAAACTCGATACGAATGTGTTGTAATATTTGTATAAATTTTATTATATATAATATAATAGTTGAAATATATTTATACAATTATATTTTACATTGGACCTCTACCTTAAGCTACTCTATTTTTTTTCTGAATTGTTCTTTCCGAAAAGTGAACAGTGTTTATATAAATGTAATAAATGTGTTGAGTGTGATGTTGAACGAAGCAAGATGATATTTTAAGTGATCAGTGCCATGCACATAGGAATAAAGACTGATTTTTTATATGGAAATATGTAAATAAGATATTTTTCAATAATCGTCTATGATAACCTTCACGATGTGGTGACCACGACTAACGTACACTCAATTTTGACCGATACGTAATACATAATGTTTTATATTGTTGGAACTGTAGTTAATTTTTTTTGTAAGATGCATTTACCGTTTTGTGAATATATTTGACCAGATTTAGATATGTTTAAGATTAAACAACGGTCGACTTCTTCATACTTTTACTATGAAAAAGAATTTTGTTTTTAATTTTTTTCTGACTTTCTACTGAATTTGAGTCGATGAAACTCAGTCTGTATTAGATACAGAACAATTATAACCGTTCGTTTAGGTTTGCACAACGAAAGAAGTATTATTAGTTAATATAATATATTGATGTTCATAATATATTTATAACTTTTATCTAACGATTACATTATGTTATAATTTTCTATATTTATTTTTGTATGAGTCGTCCCTTTTCTCTTTACTAAAAGTGATATATTATGTAAATCTTATATAAGGATAATGTAAATACTTTTAATTATAAATGTCATTGTTAACCTATTGAACAAAATTTATTATCTCAATAAAAAATGTATATTTGATTGTACAATTGAAAATAAAACATTTTTTCTAAAGATTTTGATTTTTACCCATTTTTTGGTATTTACCCATTTTAAAGTATCAATCCTATATGACAAATGAATAGGCCAAAGAGTACAAGTGACATTTTTGCCGAAATTGAGTTATGCACAGGAACCACTTCTATGTACGCTCATATATTTGGAAGTAAAAGAATATAAACAAACTTGGAACGTGTACCGAGATACAGGCGGACCTCGACTTTCGCACATTCAACTTTTGCACAATTCGCTATTTCGCACATTTTTGCAAAATAATCAGTAGTTACATACTCAACATTAAGTGCGCTTTTCTAGAAATCACCGCGAAGTCACTTGTACCCAATGGCATTTTCGGACTTCATATGTAACTTTATTCTTGATATCCGTTGATTCGCTCAATAAACTGTGTGGTTGTTAAATTTCGGTCAAAGTATGAGAAAAAATATTGACCTCGAATGTCTAATAAGACTGTCTGTAACTATAACATTACTTGGCTACTTTTACGCAATTTCTTTTCAAAATCAAACATAACGACCGTTATTTCACATCAGACTAACCATAAATTAAACCAATTGAACTCTGTAATCGTAACCTTAAATGGGATTCAGATTAGGATCTTCAAACGCTGTATGGTAATCATTCTAATCGATCATTAGCACAATTGTAATGTGTAATTTTCATTTGATGAAAGTTTTGAATCTCATTGAGCAATATTTTCTTAGTCATCGGGAGCAGATCCAAAACTGACTAAAAAGAGAAAAACCGCGAATATTTGAACAGGTCACGTAATTGAAATTATGCAACTGAATGAGTATCAAAATCAGTATACAAAGCCATATTACGCACTTATATGTAGGTACAGTTTGTTCTTGGTATATTGAAAATCTTCGAAATCGTAACGATGAGGTCAAGCCTTGGTCCCAATTTGAACCAAATGCACTGTCTTTGCAATTCAAATGCAATGCAGATTATTCACGCCGCATTGAATGCCTAGGCTAAAATTTTGTGTCAATTGAACATTGTTTGTACATAAATTTGACAGTTGATTTATTTTGTAAGCGAATTTAAAATCATCGATGTTGAAAACATTATCCGAAATCTTTTTTCGCTTCAAATTCTTTCGATTCTATTATTGATCTGACATTAATAAAACCTATTAAAAAATACACGTAAAGAGATATCTCACAGTTTTGTAACCTAGTTACATTTTAAAACAGTACTACGTACAACTTAGATTTCAATAGGTAAATATCCGTTTGTTTTTCTCGTTTAATCGGCGACCAATTCATGAAAAGTTTTCCCCCTTTCCAGATTTTCCATTCAAACTATAATTTTATCATCAAAAATTTCTACTGACGACCTAAACACTCCGTTAACATATAATATTACAGACAGTATTAATAGTATTAATGCAGTATTAATAGTCACATCATATTATTGTACCGATCGAAAATAAAAACCCATACACACGATTCAGAACCCGAAGGCTTCTAATTGTCATTCATGTCCGTGTGTAGGTCTGTACCTTTCATCACGTATATTTTGGCCAAGATCAAACGCCTCCTGGTTAAATTCTATAGGCATTTTATGCATATCGGCACTATTAAAAGAACACATTTATTCAGCGATGACGATATCGGATCTGACTATATCCTCAGAGGTCGCATCGGCGAGCCAAAGTTTTCAGAGTTCGCAAATTTGTATGCGCAAGAGTGTCATCTCGATATTGCCAAGGTTGGGTCAATGATTCACATATAGGCCTTTTTAGGTGACCTCACTAAAAATGTGCATTGTGTTGAATCAACCTTTGAGGATATTTTGAGAAATTCCTATGTATGTACATTTGTGATTTTGCACAATTTTCTTATGCGTCCTTCGTGGTTCGGGTCGAAAAGTTTTCAATATGAAACAGAAATTTCACTTTATAAGTTCGAACAATGAATAAGCTCTATTTTTAATTGATACATTGAGAAACTTTTCTTGATGAAATTTTCGTATTAAACAAAAGGATATTGAAAGAATAGCTAATTGAGAAACACTGTCGAAATTTGAAAAATAACAATTTATAAGCGCGTGTCATCACGTCACGCCTTTGTGTCTATTATGTTCCTAAATTTCTCAATTAATAAGTTCAACAATAGACTCCTTGTATAATACGTTCAAATAGAATGAAATATTTTTTTATCATTGACTATGATATCATATTAATCATCATTAAGATAGTTTAAACACACTATACGTTTAATGTGATATGTTAAACGTGTAATGATGATTCTACAAGTGAATGCCCTAATGACTCTATTCATATAAATCACCATCGATTGATCGATCAAACGTATTGCATTATTCATATGAGAGTTTGGAATTTTAACAAATATATAAAAAAGGGTATTATGTAAGTACTTACACGTGGAATAATTTCTATATCACCATTTTAATATTGTACCTGATGAGAATTTACTTCTTGGTAACTGCAGAACAGACCACCAGTACGAAGATAGATGGTTTAATTTAGGTTTAAATAGTTTTGGGCTAGATTTACATTTTTTAAATATTAATTAATATACGCTGATAAACGTGAAAATTAAAATTTTAACGCTCCAAAATATCAATACACATATTGCAATACATCTCGTGTTCATATTTTTTTTCCATTTCAATACAAACGTTCATTCATCAATGACCTTTCTCTTTTATTAGATCTATTCTTCTCAATCTTTGAAAAAATAATATTAAACAATTTCTTTCAATTTAATTAAGTAATTGTGGAGCTGATCATTAGCATGATACTCAAGAGGTTAGATTAAGTTAGATTAGTTTTTTTCCTTTGAATGTTTTAGTTTAAATTAGGATATCTTAGTGTCAAGAGGAAAATTTGCTATACAAATTCCATCAATTTAATTTGTAAAATATCCAAGAAAACCTTGAAACTAATTAAATGTTAACGAACTTTCTGTTTATTTTTTTTTCAACTAACACCTTCCTGATATTTATGAACATCTATACAAAATCAACACTTCTTTGCGACAATCGGCCAATGTCGAATGCAAATGCGAGCAATTTCTCTTTCAATCGTCTGAAAGGCCTCATCCCTGAAAGACTCGACCGAAACATCCGAATGCACCACTATTTTCATAGAGTGAAAAGCAGTAGCAGCATCATCAGCGCAAGTGAACCGAAGACGAACGACCTTGTCGAATCGGTCCAAATTATTATGTGTGCAAATGTTCGTTGTTCTTTCTGGTCACATATCGCGACAGTTGGTCATCGTATGGCGTTTCGTATATAAATACAGGGACGTGGTTCGGCATCGTCATCATTCGGGCATCGGGCATCCTCGATATCCAATCTCATCATGAAGGTAAGAGGAATCTGAAAAAATATTCGTTTGAAGCTGAAAATCATGGTATAGATTCAAAAAACAATCAATCTGTATCGATTTGTGTAGAAATTGATGTTTGTGTACTCAATTTCCTCTCGAACTCTTCATCAGACGTCTATTAAATACATTAGAGTTATTGTGTGTACATCTGAAATGGTTTCTGTGTCATTAAAATAATTACAAGTTTATATTTTTTGGTTTAAAAATCAGAATAAAGAGTTTCAGCACCATTGATATGATTGCATTTGTTATAATAAATTCAAATTAAATAATTAATTAATTTTGAAAATAATGTTCTAAAATCAGAATATACAATTGTCAGTTAATATGATGAATGGCACCCCAAATAATAAAAAAAAAAAACAGATAGTATTTTAGTGTGATAAATTTAAATAAACTTTAAGTAACGATCATATTTTTATTTTACAAAATTAATATTGTGATTTAATTAAGGTACATTTTAATAGTAAATAGTATAGCAATGTATGTAATGCATTAAAATATTTTTTCGTCATAAAAAGTTTGATATTCGCTGATTTAGAAATTGAGATCAGATGGACGTGCGTTTTAGTTACGCAATGCAATTAGTACATCTCATATCGAGTTACATCTGATGATTTTTTTTTTGATCTGTCATTTTTTTAATATATCGATTTTTATTGATCTTAATGGGATAAATTTAATATAGCACTATCGATTTGATAAACGATACGTGTGCTGTTATTAATAAAAACGGCATATCTCAAATTTTTTTGAAGAAAATTAGTTAATTGTATTATGGTTGACACTGACTCCATTTTTACTCGAAGGAGTTTATATGATGATATTATTTGTTTGGTTTTAATTTAATTTTAATAAAATTTCCAGTTCTTATTTTTATTGGCCGTCTATGGAGCCGTTGCCGTTTTCGGTGAAGCACCTTCTTCAGGTTATCCAGCAAGAGGATGGAGACCAAAGGGTCCTGCTTTTGAGTTACCCACAGAAGTTGGGGCACAGGTGAATTTTCATCATAAAAACATACTTCCTGAATATTTTATTTGCGAACGAAATTCTTATGTCTCAATCGAATTAATCTCAATTAAGCCATATAAATGACAATTAATCTCAACAACACAAAGCGTTAATATAAAAATGGTTACAAAAAAATTTGCGAAACAAATCTCGAAGCATCAAGGACGATTTCATACACGCCTTTTTCGATTCCTTTTTTATATTTGGAGCTAATCGAGTGCGAAATGATCGTTAATTAACCTTTTTTCTAATATACTATTTATCTGTATGAGCCTTTATAAGTTTGGTAATCTTTAAACGAATGCAAGATGTTAAAAAAATATTTTTATTTCATCGCTTAGAACTGATTCATATTTTGCAATAGAATTGAGCGTGGGTTTATATTCTAACCGATCGTTGATGTTTTTTTAAGGACTATGTAATATTATATAAAGCGATTTTCTCATACATTTCAAATGACAGGTTATAAGTATTTTTTAAATTATAGAAATCCACGAAAAAAATCAATATACAGGTTTTTAACTTCAAATTCTTATTGTCTCATACATACCTAAACAAAATGTGATAATTGAAAAATCGATTTTTCATTTTATTAATATTCTTTTAACATGATATTTTATTATATATGTTTTTACATTCTTTGACGAATACAAACAGTAAACAGATATCTATTAAATGATTCGACACAATGTGCAACAATGTCCACCATTTCCTATATTCGAAACTCAAACAATTCCACATCAAAGTCGGCAACTCTTCCACGAAAACCCAAACAGATTTCATCAGCAGACGTGTCTCGCTGCATTCATTGAACCGATTCCATCATTTTCGAATTCAAAGAGTTCACTAACACCGTTTGCCAATTTTACTTACTCCGAATCACCTTGAGACTATGTTCATTGATATTCCTCATACGCTCCACGAGCTCGTTACGTCACATTACATACGTTAACCGTGCTTCAGTTGTGCAATTGTGCATTTTTAACGTTTGTTTTTTTTTAACGTCGATGCATTGTTCGAATGAATGGGCATTGATCTTAGAATAAGATCGATTTTGATTGATTTTACTGAAAAAAAAAAAATTGTGAATAGCGAAATATAATAATACATTTCTATTGATCATGCTCAGAACTTATTTATTATGCGAATCTGTAAAAATTCTCAATTGAAATTCATCACATCGTTTTCATTAGCCCAGTTGCCAAATTGTACCGAATTACTGAAATTCTGATTGCGAAAATGATTGAAAATTCGAACACGTTTCTGATAGTTTGACTGATTTATCAGGAGCCCGTTCAACAATTTGGCGGACCTGATGCCAATGCTGAAGTCGAAGTCACTGAAGAAGAAGTTCAGTATACTGGCGAGGTGACAACTACTGAACCTGTTCCACAATTTTCTTCTGTATATGGTCCACCTGGTGAAGAACCATCTGATGATCAAGATGCTACCCCAGCTCCAGATGATGATGATCTTACAGTTCAAGGTGAAATATCATAGATATTTTTCAATAAATTTATAATTTAGAGTTTTTAAATAAAATAATATTTTTAGGTATTCCATCTACCGAACCGGCTCAAGAGTTCAGAGCTTTCCCGACGAATCAAAGATTCACCTCTCGCAAAAACCAATTCAATGCTCAATCTGTCCAATTCGTCCAATTCGATCCACGACCTGCCAAATTCAGGCAGTTCCCTCAACAACAGAATCAATTCCAAAGACAAAGAGTTGCCACTTTCACTAGCAATGTACAACCGAACCCTAGACAACAATTCGGATCCAGATTGCAAACTTTCAGTGGACCCACAGCCAGTGGTGGTTTTACTCAAGGATTCAATCAACAATTTGGAAGATTGACTGCTGCTCCAGTCAGAAATCAAAGAACGAGACCATTTGCCCCTACTTTCCAAAGGTTTCCTTTTTTTGTTTAAATTTTAGTGTCTGATTGTGTAACATATTTTATTGATTCGTCCATTACAGACAAGAAGTTGTGGATAGCTTTGGAGAACCAACTCGAGGCTATGGACCTCCAGCAGAACCCGCTAGTAGCTATGGAGCTCCAAATGGACCTGCTGATAGTTATGGACCTCCTGGTCAAGACAATGTAGATACACAAGAAACATTAGAACCCGTGATGGAACCAGAACAAGAAAGTGATGTTGTTGTAAGATGAACTTTTTTATAATATTATAATTATACTTATTCGAAGTTTTGTTCTAAATAATTATTACAAAAAAAAACAATTCAATTCTCAGGGTACTACCGAAGAAAATGATACTAGCGATGACGATGCCAACCCCAATATTGCCATTTCCAATTCAGTTGCCAATGCTAAATTCAGATCTCAAAGATATCGTGACCCAAAAAGTGCTAGGTAAAATCAAATTATTAAAAATATGAATATTTAATTAATCTTATTTAATAATATTAACATTATTTTAGATTACAACAGCTCAGACAACCCATTTTCACTTACGACCAATCTGGACGTCTTGTCAGGATATTCTAAGATCAAAAGATTCTGAATTGCCATTATGATTAATCTAAAAACATATTTATGACTATGGAATGAATTTTCCTTTATTTTTTTAAGAAGAGATATAATATTTATGTATATGTCTATTTTTTCGGAAAAGCTACTCTGAAATCACTTGTTTTGGAGCACTTTTATAATTTTATTATTTTTTGTGTTATTTATGAGTTTTTTTTTACTTTTGAATTCGAATATATTACTATTGACAATTTTAAAGATTTCGTTTCATTTGAAAGAAGAAAAAACATGGTTCACATTAGCATCACATTTATTTAAATCAACAAATATGACATTTTGTACATTTTACACACAAACAAGCGAGAAAATATATCTCTCATCATAAATTATAAATCTGGCACAAGTTTCATCACTGAAAAAATACGAAAGAACAATATATAAGCCAATGCCGCAAAAATTCGACACTCATCAGTCAATCTGACCAAACATAAATACATAAATAATATTTCACACATATTATTTACAAATCTTATAAATACTCAAATTTGAACACGATCAATCAAATACGTTCGATTATAGAACGCTAGAGTTAATGTTTAGTTATTCGATATTAAAAAAAAAAGAATTAGTTAAAGCCTTCTTTGCAAAGAAAATCATCACCGATGACGTTTCGTTTCCATTTTTTTTTTCAGTAAGGTCCTGATGGATATCCTCCGTTTCCTTGATATCCAGATGGTCCACTTCCGTATCCATTTCCTACATCCTGATAAGTAACTTTTGGTTGGTATCCATTTTCATCGGCTATATATTCTACAATCTACGAAAAAATACACACGATATTTCAAGCATTATTAAGTAAAACTTTAATTGAGCTTAACCTAACATAAGCACATCACTTTAAAAGAAAAAATGATTATTATTTAACAACATACAACTCGATTTTCTTCTAATAAATTCATTACACGAAAACGTTTCTATTAAAAATAAAAATATGTATGTATATATTCTCGAATCTTTAACATTCGGTCATATACCAACAGATGTCATTTTATAATATAACTAATTGTTTTCTTTTTCAAACATAGAAATCACTTAATTTACCTGCTTTCTGCCATCAGGAAGTAAAACGTAATACTTTCCGACCACTCTATTTCCATCTCGAGATTCCATATGCCCAAAATCATTACCAGATTGATGATCTAGCACTTTATAATCGAATTCGTATTTAGCTGGTTCCTAAACCATAAAAAAAACAAGTAAATTTCCAATGAAAACCTTTAAAATTAATAATGTGCAAATAAATAATCCTCACATTGTTATTATATTCATCGGAATAACCACGATTAGGAGGTCCATAACTGTTGGATGGGGAAGCATAATTTTGAGAGGGCCTTAAAAATTGACAATAAAATTAAAAAAACCTAAATATAAGTTATTTCAAATTGAAATCATAAAAAAAGAACCTGTTATATCCAGAATTAGGAGCACCATATTGCGAAGACGGAGAACTGAACTGGTTAGATGGAGCACCATATTGGGAAGATGGAGAACTGTATTGGTTGGATGGAGCACCGTATTGGGAAGATGGGGAACTGAATTTAGATGGGGCACCATACTGGGAAGATGGGGAACTGAATTGATTAGATGGGGCACCATATTGGGATGACAACTTTTGGGGAGCTCCATAATTTTGGGAAGGCGCTGAAAAAGTTCCGCGGTTTGGTGGAAGATAATTTCCTACTGGAGGTTCAGCTGAAACTAAGCACACCAGTGCTAAAGTAGCAAATCCGATGCTGAGCTGAAAATTTGAAAGAATCACGATTATCAAAAATAATTTTTTAACATATTTATTGAAAACAGAGATCTGGAAAAGCACTTTTTAAAGCTAATCTACTTCAGTTTTGCATCGTTTAATTGCGAGTTGTGTATGGTTCTTATTTATATCATACAAAACATGATGCAGAGTTAAAGTAGAATAGCTCGCAAAAGCGATTATTTGAAATATTATATTACCTTCATTTTGATTATCAATTATTTTTAATGTATTTTCGCTCTGAAAATAAATATAATTTTAATTAAATGTAAATATATTTTTTTTCAAAAATGGAAAACTTTAAGTATGATTTTTTTCCATATGATATTATTATTAGGGTTGCTCTTTCTATTATAGCGAATTACCTTATTAGTTTATACATATATAACTTTCTATTCTATAGGAAAAAATACCAATACTTATCGAAATAATAAGCTACTATAAAACAATAGAAAGACCAAACCTAAATATAAAAAAAAAAAATCAAATTTTCAGGTTTAATAAAAAATACAAATAAGCACACCCATCCCTTAAAATTAAATTAAAAAAATAAAAAAAACACCCCACAAACTCAGCTAACGCGTATTTCAACGCCACCCAAAACCCTCAAAAAACCCCAAAATCCAAAAAAAATTAAAATCGTACAATGCTATAACAGAATGCGGATGCTGATCGTACGAAGAGCGAAAATTAAATGATGCAAATTTGTATCAATCGACTGCCTTTATATACGGAGGAGTCGAGATGCTATGGGTGAGTTTCGAAACGAGAGCAATTTTTAACGATCCCCAACCTCCACACCATATGTCTGTATATATATCTGTGTTCTTGAGCGTATGGCCATTTCTCGCGAAATATAAAAATGGATGTTGGATGATGATGATGGTGATTCTTGCACAACCGCGGCGATGTTGAGGCACGGTGAGATGTTATACACACACAAAACGGTTGTGTCGCCTTTCGCTTTTACTCGTTTGATGGTTTCGGTTGTGTCTTCTGATTGTTCAGATGTTGATGCTGATGTTTGGATGTGAATGTGTGGATATGGATGTGTGTATGAAATATAGATTGAACGTCCATAGATGTGCAGATGTCAGTTTTCCATCGATTCTCTGAGAGCGATAGATTTTCTCAAGGACGGTCTTTCCATTGTTAGATAACTGCTGATTCAATAAATTCATTTTCATTATTAACGTAATGATGAATTAATTTTTATTTATAGATTTGACAATTATATAAAATTGATAAAGATTTTGTCCATTAATAAAAAAAAATGATCTGCAACCTGAGAAAACTTAATACCAACATTTTATTTAAAAGTGGAGATGGTATTTTTAAATTTTGATTTTATAATTCAACTTTTATGTTATTTTAAAATTATAGGTCAGAAAATTTGAACCATTCATGTTCGTATTTTTTCAATGAATTTGCTTTTTAAAGTGATTAGCATCAATAATATAATCAAATCTGAAAAATTGAAACTAATGACAGACAATAAATATAATTGATATTCTGTGAGACTGCTTAATTTTTCATTATAGTATAAATTCATAGTTTTATGATGATATGCAAAATTCGGTCAATATCAAATTTTGAGAATCATATATTTTTAATTATTGCATTGCACTTTAACATTAATGTAGGTATTATTTAGAATTATAGTTATTAATATTCAAAAAAAGAACAAATGAATCCATGAAAAATTGAAATTTGTAATTGAGGTGTTTTTGCGTGATTACAAAGATGGAAAATCAATTAAAAAACTAATTTCATTTTTAAAATACAAATACTTATAATATTTCTAATGTTGAATTTACTGATCGTATTTGAACTGCCACCTATAATAATTCGTAATATTTCAGATATTTACAATGATATTAATAGTTAATAACAAAAAAAGGTCATTCGATAATTAAAAATTACATAAAAATCGATCTAGATTTCCCGAGAGCCGAAAATTTCCCAACAAGGGCTCACGAAAATGTATAAAATGAAAAAAGACAAAGCCAAAAATTTCACTCATTTCCACTAACGGACCGTTGCGAAAATTGCGATATTTACCGTAAATCAGATTTATGGCGAATTACAAAATCGACCGTGGCCACCGAAAGATACACCATCGAAAAAATACGTACAACGAGCGAGAACATCGTGATATGGAATGATGTTAACGAAAAAAAAGTGTACGAACACCGATAGATAAATCATCGAAAGTGGCGTCCGTCTGTTGAGAAATGGGAAACTCTCATTGTGTTGCGGATATGGCAAAATTGACAGGTTTATAAATAAATTTATAGTATTGTTTGTGTGTTTTATGCATCGTAAGATTTTCTTATGAATGCTTTGCATATGGATTGTTCGAGAATGCAGTTTTCTTTTTATAGAAATGCAAAAAAGTTCATGTTTCGAAATGGTATTTTCATCGATTTTAGAATCTGGATGTTATATCATCTTCACCCATATCAATGATTTTTTTTATGATCTTTAATATCTTATCCTTTTACTATGAAACTTTCCATGATTTTCATGTGCACATCTAGGAAGGTTTTCGCATCATTACATTTTAAAATTTACAATTATCTTAAAAGAATTACACGAATCTCGAGCAACACCGTGTTACAAAAGTTAATTTTAAATATATTTTTTTAATCTATATTCATTCTTTAAAAGCTTGAGGAAGTCACATAAATAGTTCAACGACTTAAGCTTGAACTACATGCATATATTACATTCACGGTCACAAAGCTTAGCTTTTTCTAAAGAAAAGAATCGAGACTAGGAAGAAGCCTCTAGTCGAGTTATTTAATTTTTCGTATTTAGAGGTCAAATATAAACAGTTGAAATATTCTAATTCTTTTGTGTTACTCAATCGATTATCTGTACCAGATTTTCTTCTCACCGAGAGTGGCGATTAATTTTCATTACTCTTGTGAATGGTAAATAATGACTTTCAATTAAAATTTCGCTTCGGGTTTTACTTGTTTATAAATCATTTGTATTGTTAGCAACAACATCCTGATTTTTTTCCGATAATAATTATCATTAGAGAAGTTAAATTGAATAAATTATTCCAAGTTTTTCCGGGAGTTTTCATTGCGTTCAAAATGAAAATCATGATTTTAAATGAAAACTTTATAATATTTCCTATAATATAATATAAGTTACATCGTTTATTAACATCATACATTTCAATAACTCTAATATATTATTAAAGCAATTATATCAATCAAATTTGAATTCAATAAACCTAAGAACGATCGTGAACTTATATTATACTCTAATGAATCCTTATCGCAATTTCAATCAACTCAATAATTATATTTGAGCAATTTTCAAAAATATCATCACACTTCTAAAACCCAATCAATTCCTATGATAAATGGCACGTATTAAAACTCCACGTGTACTATAATGACTAGTCGATCGAATTCGATCCGAACCAGAACATAAATCATTTTCTCGAAGATGCATCGATGGCCATCTTCGATTCCACCTGTTTCACAAGTCTCCACCATGACACCTAATATTTCACTGCGAAATAAGATCTTCGGAAAATGCCGAGGTATAAATGTAGAGAAAACATTCAGAGCATTCGCACTCGATATGAATTCGAGCAAAATGTGTAATAGTGTTATAAGGGAATCGTGATGAAATCGAAGATCGATTTCGTGCTCTCGTCGGGGCGCCATTTTGTACACTAATAATGGCGAAAATGGCTCTTTGGCGTGATGTACGCAATTATGTAGCGGATTAAATAAGTTATTTAAACAATTATCTGACACAAAACAGTTGTTTCGTTGGGAAATTTGTGTTGTTTCGATGAGGTGTTAGAAAAGAAAGCACATTTGATATCTGTATATAAATATAATTTAACAACTTGTTATAAAATATTTAGTAGACTGTTGCATTTTTAGTGAGCAATTAAATTAATGCATGTTTCTAGAAAATTTAATAATTTGTAAATCATTGAGCTTGCCAATACATATTCTTTCAACATCCTGAAACATTTCAACTTCAGTTGATCTGATTAACACTTACAGCATTACAAAAGTGTAACACAATAATAATTATAGCTTATCTGTTAAAAAGTCTAAGCATCCAATCAATCAAATTAACGCTCTTTCTTTCTTTCTGCGAAAACTAGTGCAATTTTCTTCGAGACATAATTACAGTTTGCTCTCATAAAACAGTGATATTTAAACTCTCGAATTAAGAGCAAACAACCCGACATTCAAATCGAACGTGCTTCGCGAAACACTTTGGAAACTGTGAAGTATGTAATTGAAAAATGATTCAAAAGTATAACGCGAGTTTTTCGTAATACTTCGTGTTCTCATATACAACACCATAATCGATTAGTTTCATACGGCACCGAGTTTTTATATCATTTTTTCAACATTAAAAATGTTCAAGTCGTATTGGTTCACTGAAAATAATGTGTGAATTTTATGTTTGAGAGCGATAGGAAATTTCGTATTGCCAATTTGTATGAAACTTCTTCGCAGTATACATACAATGATAATACATATCGGTATAAAGATCTTTAATAATGCTATTAGAGAAATTTTTATTTAACTTTCTTATTGAAAAATTAAATATCTTAAAAGAAATGTTATATTTAAATAAATATCATTCTATTTTTATTATCTAGAAGAATATTATATAAAGCCTACATTGTTCGGATACGAACAATTCGCTTAAAGAATATTACTGTAAAAACTCTCAATTTCCCATTACAGCACGCCTTTGTGCATCTCCACTAACTTTTACTCCACATTTCGTATCAAATCTGTGTGTGATGAAAAGGGTTTTGTAATAAAATATAATCAATTTTTTTCACTCAGCGATGCGTAATATATTCGCATTGCATTCAATTTATTTCACATTTAAATTAGAATAAATATTATAGATTTGTACACACTCAAAACATTTTTGTCGAATATAAATCATAAATGCGATACACATTGTATCGTGGCACACATTAACATCAAACTGATCGAATCGATCGAACTCTCTATAAACCTCATAAGAATGGCCGTGTCCATTTAAATATAAAAAAAATGTCTAAAATAATATTAATAAGGAAAAAAAGAAAATAATAGAAGAAGAAAACGTATATACAATATACTAAAAATATTAGAAATAAGTTCAAAAGTGAGAATAGAGATCGAGAATTAATCTAATGGTTACAAATTATCGATGAATAATTCGTCCATTTAAAAAAAATATATAAGCAGAATTCGATATAAATATTAAGAGCATATTCGTGACTAATTTGTTTTTAATAAAAGGCTTTTCCGTTGTCTTAATATGGACCAGCTGGACCAGATGAGTATCCACCGTTGGCTGGACCACGTCCATATGGGCCATCAGCTTCTTCGTATGTGATTTTCGGTCTGTATCCTTTTTCATCAGCTTCGTAGTTGACAACCTAGCAAAAAATATATGTTTAGATATTTAATTGAAATTCAATAAATTTTATGTGAATTATAAAGGTATTTACTTGTTTTCTGCCATCGGGAAGACGAACGTAGTATGATCCTATAACCATTTCTCCATCTCTATTTTCTTCGTGGCCAAATTCGTTTCCGGATGGTTCATCGTTCACATCGTATTTGAATTCATATTTAGCAGGTTCCTATTAAAATTTGAATAAAGTTATATTAAAATCAAACTTGAAAACATAAAAATTAGTTTTTTACTAGATTTTTAAAATTCAATTTTTTTCGATTCAACTAGAATACACGTTTTTCAGTTATGGCATTCAATGAATATATTTTTCTGAAATGAACTCACGTTGTAGTCTTCGGAGTTTCCACCATAACCATTGTTGGCCGGTAAGTATTGTTTGGATGGAGCACCATAGCTTTGAGAAGGAGCACCATAGTTGGAAGAAGGTTTGGGAGCACCATAGTTGGACGAGGGTTTGGGAGCACCGTAGTTTTGAGAAGGTTTTCCGCTAAAAAATCCACATTTATTAATTTTAAGGCGAAAATTCAACGAAGATATTAGATAGAATTAAAATACCTTGAGAAAACAGCTTGAGTTTGTCCGTTGTTGTTTGAAGAGTAATCGGAAGAAGATCCACTGGGAGCACCGTATTGAGAAGAAGGAGAGGAGGGAGCACCATATTGAGAAGATGGAGCACTGGGTGCACCATATTGGGATGATGGAGCTCCGTATTGGGAAGATGGAGCACTAGGAGCACCGTATTGAGAAGATGGAGCACTGGGTGCACCATATTGGGACGATGGAGCTCCGTATTGGGAAGATGGAGCACTAGGGGCACCGTATTGGGAAGATGGAGCACCGTATTGAGAAGAGGGTTTCTGAGGAGCGCCGTAGTTCGAGGATGGAGCGTTTTGACCTGGTGGAAGGTAGCGGTTCACCGGAGGTTCTGCTCTTACTGATAACAGGCAAGAGACTGCCAAAAGGGCCACACAGGCGAAGAACTGAAATTCAACGAAAATTATAATTTAATTTATATGTTTAATAAAAGTGTAATGATAAATGTTCTATTAATTTTCATAAGTATTGAATTATGAAAATTAAATTGGTTTCGTGCTTGACCATGCGTTGATTGTATTGAGAAAATCTATGAAAAGTTTTGAAAATGGTCGACAGAGCGCGGTGTTCATTTTCTTAAAGTTTTTCATAAATTTTCAGTTTAAAAAAGCTTTCTTTAATCACGGACTGAAGATTACATTAATTCAATTTATTGTAACACAAAAACATAATAACCTTCATTGTGAATATTTGCTGATTGACTATTTTCCGCAAGTTCTATCTGAAATAAAAAAAGAAACAATAAAATAATTTGAAAACTATAAAAACTGAAATTTAATTTGAAAATAATTATAATAATTTTATGAATTCCGAAAATTTCATATTTATGAAATAGAAAATTCACAGCATTAATTTTATTTCAAATTTTAAAACTAGCGATGCGTCTCGAGAGAAAGCACTTAAGATAAATCAAATTGTTTCTAGTTGCATTTTGGAAAATTTATTCAGTTTTTAAATTAAAATGAATTAGTATCTATTTAAAATAAGAGCTTTCAGTTCTATTAAAATAATCGATTAATTGTAATGTAACAAAAACCCTTCAAAAACCAAATTTACTACCGATTTTTATTTGCAATTTTACTTGATTAAAACCATTCCTTTATTAAAAAACGTCCCCATTGAAAAAAAATTGACCTTTAAATAGAATTTTTGAATGATCAAAAAGTTCATCGAAAAATAAATCCTTCAAGGTGCAAAGCTTTGAACAATTAATTGAAATGCGAATCGAATACATAGGCCCTTCAAGATTCAAATTGAATTTCTAAAAATCGAGATATCTTATCAAAAAAATAAATTATTGAAGTTCAAATATTTGAAAACCGAGTCACCCACGAACACAACCCTCAAGGCGCGAGCTTTTAAGGACCTAACGACTCAAAGAGCCTTTAAGCCTCAAAACCAAAGCTTATAGACCCTTCGAGACGTATCACAAGCCAGATGATTACCACTTGGGATTCAGCGAGCGAATGATAACGATCTGGATCACAGCCCGCCGTTTATATAGTGGTGCAAACGAAAAAGATGAGACCGTAGGCGTTTCGAAACAAGAGCGTCTCCTCTTGATGTCTACATGTCTACACTTTTCCACTATGCAGATTCGAAATGGTGGGGCCTGTAAGTGCGGTGGGCACATTCTCGTGTGCCTTCGTACTGTTAAGCCAAAGCACCGAGATGGACGGTCGGATGCGTTTTGCAACGGAGAAGCGCAACGTGCATGATGATGACGTTAATGAGAGATCGAGATCGCGGGAATGCGTTCGATTTCGGTATGTGGGTTAGGTTCGGCGAATTAAGTAATCGCAGGTGACTCGCAGATGAGTTTTGATCCGATTGCGTCTCATTCTAGATTAATTTTGCATGTGAATCATGCTGGTGCTTCAATGCATCTCCGAGCGATTGTCAAGAAGAGTTTTTCAGTTGAGGGTGTTCGATTGTATAAAATAATTTCTGCATATCAGAGTTTATGTGTATGTATGTACGTATGTAGTTTGTTCTTAGTTTATAATTAGTTCTATATACCCTGAATAACTTATGGTTATGTCTTTCAATTGTTAAATCTCGTCGCCGCGTCGACTGATTCCGCCATACTGTGCGTCGGCTTATCAGTTCGATGAAAGTTTAATAGATTTTTTTTTCTATAAACTCGACAGTTTTATCAAACTGATTAGTTGCTATGTAACAAATAAAACAACAGACCAAAATCTACCTATTTCTAACTTAACAACTAGTATGTTGTATATGTTTTTAATCTAAATTTTAATAGAAATATATTTACTTTTATGCACATTTGACGTATTCTATACCTATTTGTAAATCCTTATTTAAATCACAATACTCTAATTATAACTATGTATATGTAACATATCTATACCCAATCGATCTATGTATATGTCTCGTATGTCTATGCTTAATCAACTTATACGAGATCAACATTTTTTTTACATTAAATCAATATTTCAAAAATCTCATCCATATGAAAAAATCATAAGATTTAAATTTATTTATAGATGTAAATCTTTTATAAAATTGAAGTTTTCATGAATTTTTCACACATCAAATCTTCTGATCTAAACGACGTCTTCATTGAAAAGTCAACGCTCTGCACAATCTTCACGCAAGCCACGATTCGGCCATCGAAGCCCACAAATAATAACATCATAAAAGACCTCACCAAGGATGAAAGATCCGATCTACGACGATTCAATTTCACAAGATGTTTGCTCTAATTGGCTATCGGATCAAAATGCGAAAATTGATATCGAAGCAAGAGCGCGAGTTTCGTCACATTCTTCATAAGCTGTTATTTTTTATGCTAAAAACTATACTATATCGTGTCGAATTTGCGACGGCTTCTGAAGCTGCTGTCACGAACCATATAGATGTGTTAATTAAAAATCGTTTCAAAACTTGGATACATTTTCACCATACGTGATAGATGAGGCGTGGAAATATTTCGATACTTATGATATGTCTTCATCTTTGGAGATGCAGAGAAAATTTTAGTTATTTTATCTGAACGTACTTTATGAAAAATGTATTGCATATTAAGTGTGAACGTATAAAAAAGCAAATATAAATCGCGTTTAGTATTATTTTCATCGATGAGATTTTTGTGTAATTTTATCGTTATATATACGCAGTTATTATATATGTACTTCAAATTCTTTGCTCGAAAACATTTTGTAAAAGAAAGATAATTATTTTAACTAGCAGTAGGTCCGAAGATTATAATTTTTGAGGCGTTCTATATCTACCCTCGCTCACAATTTTGAAAATTACAAAATTATTAATATTAAGAGAAATTGACGTACCTAATACATACATTGAAAATAATTTGAATGTCTTTTGTTTATATTAGTTAAATTCTGATTTAATACATTATTGAAAAGAATTCTTTAAGAAAGATTTTTTGTTTGTTTTATTAATTCATAGCAGTACCTAAGAGTACGATTTTATTTGAAAATATCAAGTCTGAATGAGTTAAAATATTGTTTAGTTGTAAACGTGTTAGAACGAATTTCCGGTTGATTTACATATATTTATAGATGCGATGAAAAAAATGGCTGAAAATTAATGTTTTCGAATAATTAATTATTATAAAAAACAAAATTAAAATGAACTCAAAAAGTAAAAATCAAATAAACCTCTGGAACAGCATTTAGTGTCCAATTGAGCTGCAAAACTAAATAATAAACTAATAATACATATGTATTATATTTCGGTTATTATAAACAAACCATACAATTTATATAATCAATTTAAAGTTTTGTTAGTCATTATAAAAAAATGCCATTCGAATTTCGTAATATAATAAAAAAAAATATATTAAAAATATATCGGTTCCAAACGTGTTAATTGTTCGGTCATTGAAGGGTCAGAAACGAATTTCCGGTCGATCCGATCCGATTCGTACTTCGAGACGCGACGAAAACAAAATGGCCGAAAATTAATTGTTTTCAAAAATTAATTATTATATTTGAAAAAATAAACAAAGCGAGCGCCGCGGCCGACGTGACCTTGATATTCAAAAATGCTACCTATCGATAGTCGGCGTTAAGGGTCAGATTTGTATGAATGTATCTACAGATATTTCCGATACATCCGAACGACACACGAATATGTATCTTATAGCAAAGGCCGCAAGATCCAAATTAACATATTGTTTTATTTAGTTTCGAATTAAATGCGATGCAAAAGATGCAAAGCTGCTATAATTTGCACCGGATGAAATTTATGCTTGACGATTTTCCATACAAAGTTGCAGACAGACAGACAGACGTACAAATACGCTTATTAAAATTATAATATTGATGATTATTATTTTAATTACAAATAAACAAACGGATGTATGAAAAAGATTATTTACTGATAAGCAAAGTAATTACCGATGCATTAGTTAATTAATTTTATCATTTTTTGTGATCGAATAAAAATACGTTCGGCGTAGAAATGTTGTATTGTTACAAATTCGATAATAAAAATGCACGAATACACAAAAAAATCGATAAGCATAGTAATTATGTATTTCATCATTTCTATTATTATTGTAAAATCGATAAGATTATAATTAGTGTCTGTCTGGACGTTATAAATACAACACGCGTTTCCGATCAAAACATTCGATAATATTTATGTGAATATTATATTTGTGTTAAAAATAAATCTCGCGTCGCTAAAATATTCAGTTTTCAGTGAATATGTGAGTTTTAATCGAAAGTGAAAGATCTAAAGTGCTGGAGCATCGTGGGATTATGCAGATTCGCCGAATTTCAAGTTAGTTTTAAATATAAGTTTGTATATTATGTGTTAGAAATACCGCTTTTTTCATATGAGAGTTTAAGATGAATCGTGATTAACCATGACCGAAACAATACTAGTTTATATATTTGATTTGAAGTTGAAAAAAAAACAATTAGCTGTTTAAGACGATTAACTAAAAGCCGTCAACGTATATCAGTTCGAACGATGATGGATTGTTAGCTCAATTTGGATTGATTTAGAACGTCTTTAGTGTTTTAGGCCTAAATTAGCAGTTCTGTATACATTGTTTTTTATTTTATGAGGCGCTTTAAAAAATCGCGATCTTGAACTTTTAAGAACAAAGTGTTGCAATACGATAATAGACCATTGTTATGTTTTGTTTTGAACTGTTTAATTTCCTTTAGATTTTCATTAAAAATCTAGTTATTTGAATTGCATTTTATATATTTTTTTGTTATATTTTCTATTTATGAAAAAAATAAATATAATATAATTGAGATATTATACATGTATATCTAGCAATCACGTCGATTCGAACAAGAACATACAAAATCAACATTTTGTAACAACTCAAATACGCCCATACATTTCGCGCCCCCGTCACGACTTTAAAACTAAACAAAAATCACTTCTAAACATTTTAATATAATAATTAAACAATAAACGATAACCTTGCAACATCAAACTATCATCTCAAAAGCACAATTGCACACACATAAGATTTCGCATCCGACCTACACCTCGCAAACCTCTTGACTCCTTTTCGACCCTATAACATTCAATCCATCTATTATTCTTTATCGAAAATACGTCTATGATCATAATGCATCTAAAAAAGTTAACAATGGTTATTTAGATTTGGGTTTTAGCGTCAAAGACTGGAAGCGAAATGTTTTGGATCACGATTGCACCTTCACCTTCACCGTTGCGTTGTTTGATATTATGTATTATGTGGGACGTCAAAAAATTTCTCATGTCATGGTGATTATTCGGTAGTTCACGTTCAAAATTACAGTGGCCTCGTATATTTTTCTTACGAGTGAGTGTTGTGGATGTTACGTTTTTTCCGGAATAGAAATATGTATGTGAAGATAAGTTCGTAAATTTGTCCAAAATTGGGTATAAATTTCATGCAAAAATACCTTCAATCTAAGGTCAATTTAAATTACAGTCTTATGACGATGAATTTTGATAGATTTATAAGGATATAAATCATTGAATGGTCTAATTTGTTATTATTCTAAATTCAAATCTTTTCGATATTATTACAACGGTCCGAGTTCAATAATATACGATAGAAATTAGTAGAAATGACTCATCGATATTTCAAAATTAATATTTTTCAAACTTATAAATACGAGAAACTATTTTTGTAACTAAAATTTTGAATAAAAATATTATTGAACATTAAAATTTTCGTTAATTAATACCATATTAGCACAACCTTGTACTACATAATAATATTTAAAATGTTAAAAGATCGATTTTACAACATAAATAAACCAAATGGACATCTGAGTCCTGATTTATACAAGCATTACACAAATCATTAAAATATGTTATACAACCTAAATATTTCATATCGACGCGTATTTAGAACTTCCAAGGAAAGCGCTCAGATTTTCTCTGATTTTTTATATATTTTCATGATTTAATTTGCAAAACTAACCATTAATAAATGAAAATCGTGAAAACCACACCCTTACAACTCGAATCCAATTTTCTCCGAATAAAACATATCAATTATCCACACACGCTTCACATAAAGGTCGCGTTGCGAAAATTCGTTTAAGGCTAACGTAAGACGTGCACTTTTTTTTTTCCATACATTTCATCCGTAATAAATTCATCTCGCAGATTCAATTCGAAATGGCTAACGTCACACAGGTTCCCATTATGTTATATGTGTTATATACGTATTAAAATGAGATGTGATCTCGTCTTTTAATTGCGCTCACGGCCGTCTCGGTTTCGATAGTTCGCCCACAATGGCAGATTTGGCAATGTTTGCTTTTCAAATGCGCTTTTGAATCGTTTTCGTTTAATTGATATCGAGTCGTGATTGCATTTATGTGCATATAAAACAATGATTGAATCGGATTCTCGATTTGACATGTCCATCGTGGGCAAATGTCAGATGTATAGTTTGTCAAAGACGATTGCGGTTGTTGCGATTTTATTGATTTGTTTTGTGTTGCTTGGAGTGTTTAATTAAGATAATAGTTGTTTTAGAATGAAATCTTATACAGTGGTATCTTAAAATTATAATTAGTTCCACTCCTAGAAACTCAAATCAATATCGAACTCAAAACAATGATGCAAGTGTGATTCTTAGAAAACAATCTATATTTTACACATATGAAATTATTTTATGTATCAAATTGATATTCGACCTTTTGTTTAAACGAGTACTTTCGAATAAAAAATCGTGCTCTAAATAGAGATCATTTTGAAATCGATTCGTCCACATGTTACACAAATGGTAAATCGATATAAAAAAAGTAAATAACCTAGGCGCATCGATATCTTCAATTGATTATTTTTCGACACACTTTTACAAAACAATAAATCTATAAAATCGTGCATTAGTATATCGCCCCAATAACTATGACTTTCACACGCATAAGTCAAACGATTCCTTATTTTGGAAGAAACAACTTCTACGATATAATAATGACTACGCAGATTTGCACAAGAGAACCTTGCAGCGAAATAGGCTTCGATAATTTTCTCATAGAATTCGAATCTTTGACTAATTGATATGTAAATTTTATCACGGAGCATAATGGAAGAATTCTCACCTGTTCTCTTGTAAAATGTAACTTTTCTCACACCATATTTCTCGCTTTCGTACGAATTTCTCAATACGCAAATCGGTGCAAAACGATTCGAGTTGCGGAAAATATGTACTTTCGGATGCTTTGTTTTATAATTGTAAAGTTAACAGTTGCGATATATTTTTTTATTCGAGTTTTTCTCACAAATCGCGTTTCGAAAATGTCTAATTTATTATTGCCCCGATAATTATTTTTGCGCACAATTTTACATTGTTCATTAATTACAAATCGTCGCATATTTCGTTTTTTATTGAAAAGTGAAAATTAGGTTCCATAAATTTTATTACATGCGTAATCGAGTTAAGTGCTCTCGTTTTTCTCATGTTATTATTCAATGGAAAGGGTTCATTTATAGATTTTTTTTAGATAAAAAGATGAAATAGTTAATATGCTGAGAAATAATTAATAAATGCAAATATTATACACAAAATTGCATTTTAATATTTCACAATGTTTCAATTTATTAAATTAAATTGACGTATTGTCTTATACACAAATATTAAGACTTCGAATGAAACTTTTAAAATTTTAATTATACTTTATAAATATTATTTTCATCAGAATTCTTAATTGTTTGAAACAATTTTGAAATATTATATCTTAATATATGAATTATTTTAATTTATTAAGAAATAGCCATCATAGCATTTAATTTAATATACATAAAGGTAATATTTTCCAATTAAACTTCCATTTAAAACATTCAAACGGCTATAAGATATCTATCAATCATTTCTCGATACTTTCTACTGCAGTTTATTAAATCGCCAAACTAATTGATATTTACACAGATATAATGAGATTTTAATCATAGCATACAACAAAAAACTCTTCTAGATTCAAAATCACTGCAACGATAAGCTTATTTAGCTCTATTCAAACCAAAATATAGCCAAATTTTCCATTCACATTCGAATAGCGAAAGCGGCGCCTCGAGGAAATGAATGTGCCAAATAATTTTACTCACCATCATTTGTCATGGGGCATTATTGCGATGAATGTTACCGAAAAAAATAAGAATGTCAAGGTCGTCGTTTTTTTTCCTCGGTTTGGTTTTGAAAAATCGTTATGGATCATTTTTTCCACGTCTCGTATGGCGTAACTGTTATAATATTATGTTGTGCAAATTGTTTTCGCAGAGCGAGATTCGCATTAAATTGTTTGCATTGTGTTAATTTTCTGTATTGTTGTTATGATTTACCATCTCAGTGCACGTTTGCAATACATTTTTAATCAGTGCGAAATTTTATCATATTGTTACAATTACAAATATAATTAGAGCGCTCACCAAAAACACATCGATTGAGAAAATTATTTTTGATTTAAACGAGTTCATTTTGATTTTGATATATCGTATGATAAATTGAATGACATTTTCAATCAATTCAAAATGCAACTCAAATACCACGCGTGTAATTACACAATTGACAAATATCATTTCCTTGTACACGAATCCACGTGCATACGAAAATCCAATTAAACCTAAAAAATGGCACACATATCAAACAGCTCGACACTTCCTACATATAATAGATCCACCTACGATGATCTTTTCCCTTTCTTTTTTGAGACCTCAACATTGAGGACACGGCGAAGACGAACGCTCGCAATTAAGCCATTAATTAACTCACGCGGATTTTAGAGTATTCTTTCGTCGTAAAGGTCACCATAGCGATTTCCTAACATTATTCTTAGGAAGAAGAAAAAAACAAATAAATAGATGAAGGTTGTATTCCGAACTGCAGAGTTAGATCCTGTTATACGAAGCACAATGAAACCTCAATAAATCTCGCAGTTCATAATTATGACAAAGCAGAACCGCTAAGTATACGTTGCCCTTGAACGTCTGTTTTGTAATAGTTACACATAAAAAATGTTACATTTATTGTGTCTCGAAGAATGTATAAGATGTCACGACCCGACAATGTTAACATTTCGTATTAGAAAATCGAGATTGCACAAATTTCTCGACGCAAGATACTGACGAGTTGCGTAAGCGCTTTTGTCTCTACTTGAAATTGACATTGTTTTCCTTTATAATAAGGTTAATTTTTGAACAGTTCGAGATCACGAGTGATCTCGTTAACCTGTGACCTGATAAATTCGAATTTGGCATCGGTGATTTTGCAGAATTTTTCATACAAAATCCTAATTTGACGCATATGATGCAAGTGGTTCCGTTTAAATCGAAAATAAAACAACTTATAATACATTGTATTTTATACTTATGAACTGATTGAAATGGTCGATAGTACAATTTAAGTCAATTTCGAAACATTTGCGTTTAAGCTTCACACGTTCGCAACGAAAATAAAACAAACCGATTTTCTCGAAATTCGCACAGCCTCGTTCTGACAGATCTTTACGCGTGAAACGTATCATTAAATGGAAAAAATGTACTATTATACTTAATACCTGCTCGTAAATTACTTATACTTAAATTACAAGTACGAATCGCTCACACTATACATATTTGCATACGCTCAATTTTCTTTCGCCTTGCACGACTTCGCGTCTCGTCAAAACATCTCATACATTCAACAATTTCAAAAGTATCCCCGACATGTTGCAGTAGCAGCATTATGATGATTTTCGCCTTCGGATCGAGAGGATTTAATATAAATAATGATCGGGATAAATCTGTCTATATAGCCTCTAGCTTTTCGGGTTGCATCACATAATACGCGTATTACGTACACCGAAACCGTATCACGAATTTGCGATAAAATCCTCGATCATTTATCGATTTATCATTAATGTGGATCAGTCGAGATGATGCGCCTTGAAATTCTTCCGATGGCATATATAAATTTTCGATCGTGACGTTTTAAGATTCGTCGGTTGCAGTTTGCGAGTTGAAAGCTTCGGGGTAGAACTAATAGGTTTCTAATGTGTTCGATATCGATCTTCTGTTGCTTAACGTGAATTGAAATTGAAAGCTGGCACATATAATATAATAGTAACAATTACGTTTCAATTTTTTTCGATATTTTAACTGAGTATTGCAAATTTCTTCCAGCGTTCACTTTTCGCAATCAGTAGACAATGGATAGTAAAATTATAACGAGATTTTCATTTCGATTTTATGCTTATTTAAGTATACCCGTTTGAAACGTCCACATAAATAAATCTGAAACATTTCATACAGTAAACACGATTATCCAATATTAGATCAAGTTTGTTACAAAGCAACATTTCAATGCACAAAACGTATTCATTATAACAAACTTCCTTACATTCATTACAGCACAGAATCAACAACCAATTCACTTCAACCATCAACAATCGCATTTCCCAGAAACCCAACGGCCACCTAACAACCATATAATTTCATAAAACACTAACAGAAGCACTTTCTTACACATATACACAATACCGATAAACTCTCAATAAACTAAGCACTTTGTTGCACGTGAGAAAACGTCCAGAACCTAAAACATGTCGACACACAATCGAAAGTTACGAAACCGCTAATTAAGTTAGACAATAAAGATCATCGGACAAACATCCCAATGGAAAGAGTTTTCCGAATGATGGACGTTTCACACGTAATAAGCTCGTCATTAACGTCGATAACAATGATCACGTTTTTTTATTCGAGGTTGAAAATGACCTCTAGAATGTGTATATTTAGTATATTCTTTCTACCCTCAGGGATGTCGGGGTGTTGGGTAATCATTGGCGAGAACAAAAAGCGTGTTCGGCTTTTTGTGCATTTCTTTGGTAGCCACCCACATTTCGAGGTGTGATGGTTTTTTGACGTGGAAATTGGTCTTAGATCAATATGGATTTCTCTAAAATAAATACAGGGTCGTTGGAGAGTTTCAAAATGTATTCACGTATATTCATTGGATTTTTTCAATTGTTCGTTTATGAAATGTTATGAATTTTAATTTGTAAGTTCGTGAAAACTAATTGAAAAAGTATGTTAATATTCATTTCAACAATGCGAAAATGATTTTAAAAAAATGAAGCTTTTATTCTTAAAATTAATTTGTTATTCAGAAAAAAAAAGTATCGAAAATTTTTATTCTTTGTGTGAAGTTTGATACGTGAGCTTCAGTCGAAAGTTTTACAATTCAAAAGCTACCATTAAAATTTCGCCACCTAAGCGAACTTTTACTCCAATCCACAACCGATAAAATCATAATGCACTTAATATTATACAATTACAAAACCCACAGAATCAAAAGACAATTCAATTAAGCCTCAACGAGTCCGTTCACGCTTTGAGCGTTTAACGAGAGTACGTTTTTATTCGCATACCACTTCGACTACGCAACACTTCGAACCAGAAGATCGCCTCGAGTCTCGAATCGAAAGCCGTTACGGTTTTAACGATCCATGGATCCCTCAGGTGGAGGATCTATGCGGATCTATCGTCGTCGATTTACAGATTTACGCAACGGAGGCCTCGAAAAATGCACGACGCGAACACTTTCGCAGAAAGCGATCGATTTGTGATGGTTTTGATTTGATTGATTTCGTTTTTGATTTGTAATTTTCGGATTGATTCGTGTTCATTGTTAATAAGGATACATATGTGTTTTAATCTTAAATCTATTATAATCATTGAGCTCGAATATGATCAAAAAGTTCAATCAATTATAGAAAAAAACGGTGCATATAAGATATGGTAACGTGTAAGATAGAAGTCCTAAAATCTGTTAATTTGAATCAAAACAATTTCTTAATCGATTCAATTACTCATAGATTAATATTTTCTTACTCAACGAAAATATCTTTTGAATATCACGTGTAAAACAATATTACATTAACAAAAGTGGACTCGTATGTCGAGAATCGTTGATATCCTCAATGTTTTTACAATAAATCTGTGAATGGATTCGATTAGCTATTCGATGCTCTCATTTCTTGATTAATAGGCGTATTTTTATTTTTATAATCACATGTGAATTTTCAAAACACTCATAATCGATCCGTATACGTACATCTTTGAATTTGACATCGATTTGTTATTAAAATAAACAAATCCAATTATGAAAATATACAATGGTATGAAAAAATATTTTTCTATAAGTTTATTAGGTAAGGTTATCGAAAAAGTTCTATTTGCTCTGAGAAGTAGGTCCATTTCGCAATCATCCTAGTTTAGCTTCGATCGAAAAATGTATTTTTAATAAAAACTTCATATTTGACTCTGACACTATTAATATCGAAAATTTCAAATTCGTCCTTAATTTCTACATCCATAATTGATGCGATTTTCACATCTGATGTCGCTACAGCATCATCAATCATCTAAAATGATTGATAGTTAAGTTCAACTGTTCCTAATTCGAAAAAAAACAATATACATTGCTCAAACTGTATCTCGATATGGAATCGATCAATTTGTCTACAGATAACTTAAACGATGACTTTTTTTAATAATTTTTATATTATATTATAATATTTTGACCCGAATTTATTGAGTTATGTCATTTGTGTGTTAGCAATCTTCATTTCGGTGTAACACTTGCTTCCTAGTCTCGATTCGTCTTCGTTTTATGACTCGAGAACGAAATCGTGTGAATAATTGAAATTGCACACGATTTTGCACAGAAAGTGTGAGCATCTCTCACATTTGAAAATTATGCATACAGTGAATGCACATCGATGCAACAAGGCCGTAAAATCGCATTTATTATTACGAATTTAGTTCACAATAAAAATTGCAGCAGTTCACAATGGATTTTCGATTTTTCATGCACTGAATAATTTCAATGAATAAAAATCTCATAAGAAAAATATACAAACTTAAATGAGATTTTTATTTAAACAATGATATTTTAAGCAATAATTGACAACTGAAAAGGCCAAGGGGTACAAGAATCGCTTCTATGTACCCTCATTTATTTGGTGGCAAAAGGATATAAACTAATTTGGAACGTGTACCGAGATATATCATCAAATCACTCGATCCCTTCCTAATACATGTAGGTACATACTTTTCTCAAAATCACCGCGAAGTCACTTGTACCCCTTGACCTTTTCAGTCGTCAACTAATTAATGTTATTATTATGGATATAAATCGAACGAATATATGAAAACGATATAATTGCATGTTAACGTTCGATAAGTCGTTGAGATTCCGTTTATGCGTTGCAAGAATTTCACTTGTGCAATTATAATATTCAACTTTAATCGATGATTCGCGTTTAAATTCTCCGTATTTTATCCTGTTTTTGATTGTCGTTTTAGATCTTTGCCGAATGCGTGTAAATCGATTTCAAATTTACTGTTACATCGAGAGAAAACGTGCTTTTACTAACAGATTATGATGTATTATGCTCGTTGTTCGGACTATTGCAATTAGTGAAAACGCTCGTTGCGAATGTGCATTTCGCATACCACAGCTCCTCAAATTTTAGAGAAATTTTATTAATTTTTTTTTCGCTTCTATATGGGGCATAGTATAATGTATTAATAATTAAATTATCTTCTGACCAAATTTATTGAAGAAAATAATTATTTTTCTTTATTACAATTAAATGAAAACATCAAATTCAAGTCTAAATATTAGATTTTTTTAATATTAATTGAATAAAACAGTTTGAGAATCACAATGTGAGATGTTCTCGTGTAAAACAAACCAGATTCGGCTCGTTACAAATGTAACTGCCGTTGATATGTGCGAACATCGAAACAGATGCACTCAACATTTCGATTGCGAACGCTCGAATATGCTCCGCTAATCGACCTGTCGTTAAAAAGTCGTTACAATGGATATAATCGAGAAATATAATTCAATCGATTACTTTACAAAGATTTCCTCATCGTAACGCGTCGATCATTCATCATAAATCGATCTCGTGTTGATCCTTAACTATCTTGTTAGTGAAAAAAAACATGACTGATTCGATAAATTCAATGTGTTATATGGTGCAATATGATTTTTAATTTTTGATTTCATTTAACGATTAATGACAAATAGAGACAATTATTTTTAAATAACATTTAGACACACGATTGAATTTAGGTATAAAACCTCTGTGCATGAAGTGTCGGGCTTCAGTGTTCTTTCAATACTGATTGTGTGTCGAGTCCAGTTGGATCTTGACGAGTCACAAGTCGTTTTCCTTGAAAAATATGATGGCCATATCATTTCTTTAAAGCATTTGATCAATTTGATTTGAATAAAATGACAATTAAAGGCTTCATGAATCAGATACCCACTACATGTGTCAATCAAATTTGATCGACTTTAGCACCACCGTTCGTATTCTGATAGTATTCTTCAGACTTAAGCAGCTATGCTTCTTCACTTCAAATGAATAATTAATTAATAAAATTTGAATAAAATATAACTAACATTACTCGTATCTATAAATACGTATAAAAATCCAAAATATCTCTCCAAACCTAAGCAACACCGGATACAAACTAAAATCGCAAAGCAAAACAATACGAAAAATGCTCGATTTGTTACGCAATTCAAAATGCGTGATGGACCGTAGGTACGTTAAATAAAAATTCAATTCGCTTTTAATTAAATCCGCTAATTGAACCAACGGTTGGGCGCGACTGTCACGATTCGATTGCACAACCTTTTCTCGCACAAGACCAGGGATAGATCATCTCGTATTATCTGATGCTGCTCTGCCTTCTGTTGGTCGTTTGTTTTACTGTTGTTTTGTGATGTTGTATTGTCTTGGATTAGCATTTGAATGTGCTCGATGTTCGTATATGTTCGATGTTCGAATAAGTTCGATATTCGAATAAGTTCAATATTCGGATTTTTGTCTGATTTGTCGATATTCGTGTTAATAAATGTTGATTGAATGGTTGAATGCTGTACATGTATGTTTATCGATGAAAAAATATTTTTTTGCTGTAAACAAATGAATTCTCTTGTCGGTATTTTCAAATTTTTATCATATTTTTTGTATATAAATTAATGCATGAGTACAACGTAAAATAATACATTTCTGATGAATGTATTGAAAAAGATCTAATTTTCGATAAAACGATATTCAAAGAGTTAAATATTTCTTATGTCAATTTGAATGTGACGAATATTTGATAATATTCCACATTATACAATGTAAAGAAATATTGTACGTAAAAAATGATTTCATTTTTTTTTCAGATTAATTAAAATTTAAATTATGGTTCGTTTTGGTATTTTGTTTGTAGATCTCAAATATGACTAGGATCGATTTATTTCATCTTAAGAACGTGTGCTTAAAAGGTTATGATTTGTTTATTTTCATTAATTAAAGTTAATTACAATAAATTTGAAAATATGTATCTTACCTACTGCTACATATTTTTAATTACTGTTATAATTCGTTACGAAAATTGCGATGAACTTTAGTAAACTTGAAAAGGTCATGTTTATGACTTCCGCATGTGAGTATAAATTATATTTGTGAATTTGTAAAGTTACTCTTTTTTTAATTCAAATGTAAAAGTTATAAATATTTGATTTTTTGTATATGTAATGACTACTACATTAAATATTGTAATAATATATCAAAGATTATAATTTATCATCCTTGATAAATCGATTAAACGTGTAAAAAAATAATTATGTTAATCTATATATTTTCAATGATAAATCTAAAATTACTTAGTGACCTAAATTAATCAAAAATTATTGCATTTGTATCGTTCTACATCATTTTCTCAATTAAACAAAATGCATTTTACATTCGATTACTGTGCACATTTTCAACGAAAGTCACTTTCAAAATGTATGAGATAATTTCATTTTCGAACTTAGTTAGTACTAATCGAAAAAAGCACACTTCAATCCCCTTCAACCATAAAACAGAAACCAAAATAAAACCATTCACATTATTACCATTGATGCAACTCGAATGCATTTTCATATTATTACAATATTATATATACGACCGATCCGATGACCCAAAAAGCCAACAGTAAACCCAACAATACACTATAAAACTCCAAGAAGTCATTCACTAAACGATTCTAGACAGATTGGTTTAGTTAGAAACAATGAGGAGCCGCATATCAATCAAAAGGTGTTGCACAAAGGCTTTCATCTTTTGTACCAATTTGAATATCGGCTTTATTATTAATTTATATGGCGAAATGTCGCGTGTAGGTGCATCGTGCAGTTTCGAAAATTAGTTTACATCATTTTGACTAATTAAGATCGGCCTACTTAATGCAAATTTAATGTATATCTATATAATTTTAGAGTAGTTCAATTCGCAGTAGCGAATTTCGATCGAGTTTAACATCTTTGTGTATTCAAATGTTTCATTTTTCGAATTGAAACGTAATGAAAATAATTAATATTGATTTTATTGTAGATTATTTCGTTGTGTAAGTCGGTTTAATTGATTGTAAATTCTACCCGCGCTGTGTTTGTTGAATGAAATGATAATTCAATGACTTCATTTTATTATGTTGATTGTATCTTAATAACAATATTACGATAGATTTACATTTCAATAAAATTTCTTAATTATTTCATTAGATCGAATAGAAACAAAATTGCTTATTTTCACATTTCAGATTAGAACGTTACACAATCTCATCTTCCGATAGGTGTTCGGTGCATTCATCAATATTTGAAACAATAAAATTTGATTGTTCCGTATGGAAACCGTAATAATAAATATAGCATCGTAAAATTTCATTATACTGTAAAATAATGCATAGATTATTATCCTATCTAGAATATTTCTTAATTTCAACATCGCATAAGAGAATACTGCATATTTTAACTTCATCCTTCACATAAATAATAGTGAAAGTTTATTTCTTCATATCTTCTCAGCGAATCGTCATTATTGGATCTCCATAACATTTCATCTACCTTTAAAACAATTTCATTTTCAAATCATCACATCTGTAAGCCTTTAATTTTGAGAAATTCGTTCTTTATTTATTTATATTATGTCTAAAAATATATATCACATATAAAAATGAAATCAATTTGCCATATACCACTTTTGCTCCAGAAAACTTTCATCATCATCACGACAAACGTAGAGACCAATACGAATCCAATTTGCACCGCTCTTGGTCCATCGTCGGCCAGATTTTTCATACTGTTTCGTCAAAGCAGATCTATTTATCTATCCATAGATCCTCCATAGAGGGATCTAGCGATCCAGCGATCTAGAGACGATCAATCCATCGTCGCCCGGCCTTGATCCACATGCTCGTCTTCAATGAAATGAAAAGTCGTCGGATCACAAACCAAAACAAATTAATGACTGTACGCAATGTTAGGTATACGTTACTATTATGTTAGAAAAAAAAATGTAACGCTCAATTAATTACAACAGAATGTTACCGTAACGCGATCCATTTAGAGGTGGGACTAAAAAATTACTTGATTGATTGAATGTATATGGCAACGTGTGAGGATCGTCTAGTTAAAATTAGATTACATCAAAAAATACGTTATTTAATAAAATAACACAAAGTTAATATTTAAAATACGATATCAGATCTATTGTGTAAAAAAAATGATTGAATCTGATGCACTTATGAACTTTCACGCAATCCGCGCTTTTATCAAAATAACACAACACATCCGCAAAAACTGATCTCAAACCAAATATTAAACATAAGAACACCTCCTTACGAAATCGTGAACGAACAATCAACTATATCTAATAATCGAGAGTGCACTGTATTTATCGCTTCCCATTTAAGAAGCGATACGATCACGACCAACAATTCATATAACCGCACATTACATTATTTACACACATCATTGCATCATAGAAGCAGATTTTCAAAAATTTATGACATAATTTTGGCAAAAATTCAACTGAAAATAAATATAGTGCAATTGTATTGTGATTTTCATTCATCTTTATCTAATTTCAATGATCTAGAAGTGTAAATTTCGAGGTAAATCATACGAAATTGACCTTTGCGTCGAGTTGTGCATTGTATATCACACACTGACCCATTTTATTCGCTGATGTTCTTCGAATTTTTGATAACGTGCTTCAATGTGTGAAATTTTCTCACGATTTTATTATTGTGTTATTTTTCATAAAGAGCATCTCGCTTTGCACTTAACAAAATTAGTTTCTAATGCGCGATCGAATCGAAGATAGTGTTAAATTTGACGTGCTTCGAAAACTTTATAAATCAATTTTCCATCTAAAATGCTTCTATTTCGATCTATGAAAACATGAATACATAGAACGTCAATCGATTGATTTGAATAATAAACACTCCTCGATAATTATTCAATCTTAACAAGTCACAGAGTGAGTCGAATCGCACTCGACATTCACTCGAACAAATCAATCGTGGCTAAATCGATCATCTAGAACGAATCATCCATATTCACATAGTTATGCATCCTTTATTATGACAGTGGTGTAAGTTATTGTATTGCTTTATAATAACATAATATATTTCAAATTTTTCAGAATTGAAAAAAGAATTTCAGTTTAGTTTTCAATTGCACATCTAATGAAGTCGAGTGTAAAGTATTCTGAAGATATGTCATTCAGAATAATTTGTTTTTTTTTTCAATACACATTGATATAAGATATTAGAATGTATTTTAAATTTAATACAAATTTGAAAAATAAAAATAATTATTTAAATAATTCAATTGTTTTCTACAACGCAACTTATAAAATCGAACTCGAATAAAATATTTCAGAACGAAAATAAGCAGACTTACACCAACGTTACATCAAAGAGCACATATGACGATAGAAAAGGCCAAGGGGTACAAATGACATGTTTGTCGAAATTGAGTTATGCACATGAATCGCTTCTATGCACGCTTATTTATTTGGTGGCAAAAGGACATAAACGAATTCGGAACGTGTGCCTCAATATATCATCAAATCATTCGACCTCCTCCTAATACATGTAGGTACATGTTTAACTTTGAACGCGCTTTTCTCGAAAAAAGACACTTGTACCCCTTGGCCTTTTCAGTCGTCATATGAGACTTACACCACTGTCAAAATAGAGATCAACATACATGTATCAAACGAAATAAGATAATAACGCAATTGAGATTTATCGCATGCAATGCAGGAAGATGCACCGAGACGCACGTTTTCGTTTAGCACCATTGTTGCGTCGCTGCACTCGTTCTTCGGCCGTCCATCGTCATGACTTCGGCTCAGTATATATTATATGAATTAATATTGCACAAGACGACGACTATCCCCTGCCGGGGTGAAGACTCGTCTTTAGACACTCTCACTTCTTCCTGGACAATTTCGCCGGGGTTATTAAGAGCGTTTGAGAGAAGCGCTCGTGATGCTATAGAGAGCTTTCAAAAGTTGCGTATTCCTTCGAGGCGCTTACGCGATGTTTAATGGTGTCGTGATGTATTGTGCGTGTTTTTGATTTTTTTTTTCCAAGCGGTTTGATTTGATTTAGTTCAGTTTGGGTCAAAAGAATCGTGGATGATAAATCTGATTGTTTGAGTTTATATTTTTTGTGGAAAACTTAAGGGGCGGTCTTTTGATCGTTTGAATGAAGTTTATTGATTATTGAATCTATTTATGAGTAAATTGAACATTTTTTTCTGTACATTGATGTAAAAAAATGTTTATTAAACTGATAAGCTACTCTATGATGATTGAAAGGCATGCTCAATAGGTGTCAATGTAACGTAATCCTTATCAATGTGACTTTTCAAAATGTGACTGTAAAACTAATTTTGATGAAAATATATACATATTTTATATCGATTGTCTAGTGAAGTGTATGATATATAGAAAACAAAAGAAAATATATTGAATTATCTCAAAAATTGCATAATGTCTGATAGTGTGATCCATCAATATTTTCCCGATGAATTTTTCAACATGCTCGATCGAATACGTTTTTTAATCGCATTGAAACAATTTGTCTCATATCGAAAATCGCACAACAAACAATCTATCATCATGAGTCGCAGAACCATCACAATTTCCCAACGAGAAATTTCAACATCATTAAACGCCAAATCAAGAGCCTCACGCAACAATAAGCGCGTCGTTCGCATTCAGCGGGACTACCTCAACAAATTTTCACATAAACGCTTTCCCATACAAAAATAATAGCATTTTGTGTACGATTTCCTCGAAATAACATACGAATTAGAGAAAATTATGCAAGAAAGTGCACGTCCGCGTAAAACAGTCGTAAGCGAAAAGTCGGTACGAGATTACGCCTCTACGTGTGCACAGTATGCACATCTCGGGAAACTGGAGCAAGTCGTGATCTCTGATCTAGCCGTGTGCCTAATCCGTAATGATCTAGAGATCGAGACGATCCACGATGACGGCGATGATGACGACCGGATAATTATCGACGGAAACGTGATCGATGCAGAGCTGACGATCTATGGATCCCCGAGATCTTCGCTTTGAATGATTCTGGATTCACAGTTGGTTTTATGTTGAGGAGTGATTTGATGAGGTGTGAGCTTTATGTGAGCGCTGATGAGTGAGGTGTGTTAGATTTATTGAGAATGATATAAGCTGAAAGTTGTTCCCTTTCGTATTCGTTGAATTAGTGAAATTTCGATTTTTTTTAATCAAAATTAATATTTTAATAAAATATATTGTAGAAAATTTCATGTAAATGACTATAATTTGCTGAAAGTAATTTTTCATAACAATTTGTTTTAAATTTAGAGGCATCTTTAGAAAACATCAAAAAGTTTTGCATAAAGTAAACTGCGCGAAGTTTTGCCGCTTCTTTCTTATTTGTAAGTCTAAAATATATAAATAATCATTTTTTTAATATTCATTATAAGATAAACATATTGTGATTATTAAAATAAAATATTAATAACGTATTACTTAAAAAATATATATAAATGAAAAATAAATATGCTTTCGATTTGATACAGATTTTATAGATGTCGCTAAATATGAAATGTTTATTTGCAATAATGACGGATTTTTCTATCGAAATTTTGATTAATATTCAAATCGCATTCAAATAGAATCGAAATGATATTGAACAAATTATTGAAAGATCAAAACAAAGTCAAACGGCTCATATATGATTCGTACAATGATACGTTGAGTGAACCAATTCGTGCTCCAATTCGACAAATGATACCCCTCAACTCATTCGATTTTGACACAAATAATGATCGCAGATCGTTGAATTTTCGATATACACACACATCGAAGCAGGTAATGAAAGAGTAAAAAGCGAGATCGTTTCCAAATCGTGCGAGATCGTGATGTTTTTATCGAACTTAATGGAGGATTCCGATTGCCAAAAGTGTTCCGCGACCGCTAATTTGTCGGACAAAAGGCGATCCAGTGCCTAATTTCGACATTCTAACTCGAAACCATTCATTGCATAGACATTGTAGCGTATTTATGAATCAGATCTGCCTTTGTCCTTATTTAGAGCGGATAATCGAGAAGTTTGGAGAATCCTAACATTGGGTTTCTGAGATCCGCGCGTTCATATCTTCACGATACTCGTAATTTCGTTTAGATATTAGATTTATTCAATTCATCAACATTACAAATATTTTAAGATAAAATCATAAAACATTCTAAAATTTTTGATATTCCTATTAAATATTTAGTCTAAAATACAAAATTTCATTAAAACAATAATATGATTGAATATTTTGATTCATATGCATTTCGATTATCAAGATGATCTACATTGTATAAAAAAACATATTCAATATTAATATATTATTTACTTTTTAAAAAATGAAAGGTGATTAGAATGCCTCATCAAAATGTAATTAATATTGCAAATATTTACATATAAAAAATCAATTATTCGCACACATCTCAGAATACAACTGTTCCATGTCACAATATATAACACTTTCATTAGGTTTTCTCCCATAAATTGTTATAACATACATTTTTTGAACTAATTAAACAAAGCAATCTATATCAGATTAATCTGAATCGAACTTCCTATTTTGCGCAATAGATACCACAAGCACATAACGAACTCTCGGTACAAAAAATATCTCGATATCGCCTTAATATCAAAAAGATTTTTTCATAGGAGAGAAAGATCGTTTACAGGTCATAGTTCGCGGTCAAACGAAATAACTCACGAACTATGATTCTCTTTTTAATAAATAAACAAACTAAATTATCCGGAACGAATCATTTGCATGCAATAATTATGCACAAAATTCGCTATGGCAAGGACGCCACAGTTGCCTAATTCGAATTGGCCAATTCCGTAAATGTACTTACACTTTGTCTTTAGTACTAAAAAATGGAACACTTTCGAATCGTCTAAATTAATATCTAAAACTAATTTTTACACAATACGCTGCAGATCCACCCATAACTTAATTTCCTTCCTTATGCAATTTTTTTACACTTTTTTCAAATTGCAAAACAAATGAAAAATTCGCAAAACTCGACATTATTTACAAAAATATAGATGTATTTAAGTTCAAAATTTTCACATATCAAAATATCAACACAATTGTTCACAGAAATCATTCATTGTTCTCTCGAAAGATACGCAGATCGAGTATTTTCATTCAATAAGCTCAACGTTATAACATTTGATACGTCAAAATTTAACAATGAAATCCACTTTAGATCCAAATATAGACTCATCAACGCATCCAGCGGGACCTTTGGCGTCATTCAAATAAAAAAAAAGTCAAAATGGTAAAATAGAATCGAACCTTGATCCACTTTTGCGAAAGATCATGCGCGGTTCGATGACTCGCTCGGACACAACAATGCAAAATCGTAAACATCCTAGACTATCGACGACCTCGGACGTCAATTTCGCCTTTTTTCTCAAGTCTAGATTTTTTTCTTAAATTAATTTTATAGGCTTGGGGTGTTCCGCAACGTTTGAGAATCGCAGTGCGATCCGTACGTGTGTGAAAATTGGATATTTGCGAAAATACTTTTGTGCTCGATGTTGCCAAACTACGCATTTTATTCGCGAGTGTGGAAAAACTGCAGTTAATTGTGTATGTGAAGTTTAGTGCCTTTTTTACGTTCTGTAATGCATTTTTTTATATAAAAAAACATATCGAAATCGGCTACAAAATATTTCATTGTTTTCTTTTTCTATCTTAATGATATTCACACATGTGTGTGATTTTCGAATGAAATTCGTTTCATTTCTCGATAAGTTTCCATTTCTTTTTTAAGTAAAATTGAAATCATATTTAAATATTTTATACCATTCTAAAAATATCGATTGCATAATAAAATCAATTCATTTTCAGATCTGAACTTTCAATTGCATGTTAAGCTTCTTAGCAACACATTAACATCTTTTCCCTAAATAATCTGACAGTTCTAATTGCTAACTCAATACAGATCATACAATTTGAAGATCTTTTTAATCTTACACACATAAATTAGTAAAACTGAACCTCTAATTAACATTTGATAAAACTGAACAATATTTTACATAGTTCATTTTTATCAACAATCTTTTGAGAAACTCATTTATTTTTATAATAATTCAACAAATTATTGATTAACACGTTCAATTAAAAAATTGACTAATACATATCCAATTCAACTGCCAATCAAATTTTCCACGATTTTTCCGACTCGCACGCACAAATTTCCATACCAACACTTCAAACGACAACTGAAAAGGCCAAGGGGTGCAAGTGACAAATTTTCCGAAATTGAGCTATGTTCAATGTACATTCATATATTTGATGGCAAAAGGATGTAAACGAACTTGAAACGTGTACCGGGATCTATCATCAAATCACACGACCTCCTCCTTAATACATGTTGGTAAATGTTCAACTTTGAGCGCTATTTTCTCGAAGTCACTTGTACCCCTCGGCCTATTCAATCGTCAAATATGAATCATACAATTTTCACGGTTCGCTTTCAAACCTCAAACAATGAAATGTGCACCAACTCAAACTCAACATGTAGTAGGTTCGACTTGCACGAACCGCAAGGAGGAATAATGGCGTGTCTGCAGAAACGGTCATTTCATTAAACGTTGCGCCACCCGGTACTTACATACACACAAGAACACTTTTGTACATCTCGGAATATATATTTTTCGTGTATATGTATAATATGTATGTGGAGCAATTCGAGCACAAAAGGCTTTTGCACCGTGAGATCATGAAGATCATGTCTGGCTGTCCGAGTCGGTCATGTGCACGTCCGATTCTTCGGAGATCATATCGAATAGAAATATTGCGATGTAAATAAATAAAATATTTATATTTTGGATTATAAATGATGACTGAATTTAACAAAGGGCACAAGTGACTTATTTTATCGAAATTATGTACAGAAAATGGTTCTGTATCATATATAGAACCATTTTTTGTACTTAACTCAATATCGATAAAAAAAGGTCACTTTTCCCTTTGTGAAATTCAGTCGTCATAATATAATCTTTTATACACATATCTGCATATTTACATTTTACTTTTTCATAAACTTTTCTTCTGATTTTGAACAAACTTTTCAGAGTAATCGTACACAAATCTGAGATGCATCATACAAATGTTTTAATTTTTCAATTTTAATCAAATTATTACGTAGATTCAATGATTTGATGGTGTTTATGATTTATTTATAGATTTGAATTTTTATTATTTCAATTAAAAAATGTCGTAACATATGTCTGTTGAATCTAATTGCTTAGTAACGTCAAACAAAACAAATAGTTAATAATTTAGTCGTCATAAATTCAGTTTCAGATTTCGTTTTAAATCAGCTTAAAGTTTGAAGATTCTTGAGAAATATTAGGTCACATCAGCTAGTGTATTTAAATATTTCAATTTGGAGCGAATTCCGTATGTTGCTTCAGAATCCATTGTCGCTCTATTTCGATTGAATGATTGTTTCGAATTTTCGTCCCAGTCTTCTGTGTGCAATTAGAAATTATGCTGTGCTGTTTCACATTTATGGTGACTTTCGTTTTCATCTTAGGCTGCAAACAAAGTGCCAATAAAAGCTCGAATTGGTAATAGTTTGTGGGAAAATTTCCACGTGAGCTCGTGTAATATTCACTTTGTACTGATTCATATTTCGCTCAAATATCATATCGTACTTCAATTATTTCTGTTAATAAAAATGATATTTTTTTTAAATTTTACGATAATTAGTAATATAATTAATTATATTTGACACGAAAATTTCAAAAAATCAAATCCGCCCACAGAACAATAGAAAAATCTTACACAAAAAAAAACGCAATCACCTTTTTTTATTAAACGATCATTCGCATCGACATATCGCAACATATAAAAACGTACAAATTGGCGCGTTAATCGAAAACTAAAATCGCAAAATTCGAAACACCATGTGAAACGATATGGAGTAGTATTAATAATGCAAAATTTCATTACATAAATCGTAATCTCGAGACGACTTTTACCGCTCGTTCTGCGGTATAAAAAGGTACTTATACCCTTTTCACCGTATGCAGATTAATCCGTTTCCGATTGTTTTTCTCATGTTGCGACTGTCAAAGAAGCTCTAGATCTTCACAGGGCGTTAAGCCGGCTATAACGAAATCCGTTAAGCAAGTCACACACGATTGAGACATCCAACTCTAGCTTTTTCTCTAAATTCTTCTCTTATCTGAGAGTTTGTTATGTAAATTAAGTACATTTTATGTGCTAAGTTCAGATTTAATAGAAAAAAACATTAAATTCTGATTGAATTTACATATCTTCTATATAAATAAAACTGAATGCATGTATGTATAATATGTTATTTATAGACTCTTTAAAATCTGATCTTATGGCTGTGAAACTTTCCAGAGCTATTTCATACATATATGAAAAAGTATTGCATCATTACATTTTACAATTTGAATTAAAAATTTAATAATTAACGGAAGTTCTATCGTTTGACAGTTCTCAGGGAGCCTTTTTGTAGCCTAGACGTAGCAAATATTATATATGGCTTACTCATGCAACAAAGTTTACTAAGAGATATGGAAATACTATACAACAGTACTGAAAAAAAATTAATGCCTGTGTATTCGTAATGAATATTCTTTAATCCTTTCGTCAGATTTCATTGAAACTTTTCAGAGTTATTTAAGCATCTTGGAAGGTATTTACATTCTTGAGAAATATCTCTCATGATAGTCAGTTTTATATGAAAACATTATTGTTTCGATCGATCGAGAAGCAAGTGTACTTGTATGAAGTAAATCCGAGATGCTCCTAAGAACAATCAACGCTTCTCAAAACATGTGAGAATTCGACCGACTCTTGCGCCAAATATCGATTACATAAAAACGAAGAGTAATCCTGTGTGAAAAGAGCGCAAGTTTTCTCATTCAATTTAATTTTTGTTTTATTATGTCAATTCGAATAAAACGTTTAGCATTGTTGCTTCATTTCTTATAATTGAAGCTGCATGTAAAATTTTCATTATGAAATTCGCACGATATCACAGTCGGTAACGTCGGGACAATTCATAAAATAGTCGTGTTGTTTCTAATTTGTAATGATTTAGTTTGTGAATTGAAATTTTTGAAGAATTAAATCATCTCGATTAATTTGCGTGCGAATAATGAAAGTACTTTTTAAAACGTTCCAATAAATTTCAATCGTTCCAGATTGTTACATATTAATGTATTTTTCAACTGCTCGTTTTATAATTTGATAGTTGTAATGTTATGAAGATGCGAAATTTTATTTTATGATTCGATAGTTAGAGAATGTTGTGAAAATTATTTTCATTAGATCATGAAATGTGTAAAATAATTCGAATTGAACATGTATTTTTTTGCAACATTAAAAACTAAAAGTTATGTATTTTGAACTATTAATGCCTATTCATGAATATATTCAAAAATCAAACTCAAAAATTTCTTTCTGTAAAAAATTTCTAATCTGTAAATGATTGCGTAACTAATTATTGAAATCAAAACTTCTCTCTGATCGAAAACTTCATTATATCTCTCAAAATACTCAATAAAAATTAATTACTCATTGTTCTTACTTGAAGGTATAGATTTTCAAAAAAAATCACTTATTTATATAATCTATACAATTATTCGAAAAACAGTCGAATTACGCGCCTAATTAAATTTTGAAACACAAATACTTAGAGCGGGAACTTTCACGCCGCAATTAAATCGTCCGAAGAGAAAAATGCATATATTTGCGAATGCAAATTGTTCAATTTCCTTTCTAGAACGAGAACAAAATCGCAACAAGAGGAACGTGAACGAATTTCCGATTCGGTTTCAAATTCGACTTTTCCGTTCGAACGATCATCGCCACTTGATTCTATTCTCGAATTCAATGAACATAATTGAATATTTCATTAAATATGTTACTTATGAATCCATGTCCTTCCTATTGTACTAGAATTTTGTAGTACTTCTATATAAAAAAGTGTATCATTCAAACGTCTGTCAAATTTTATAACAACAAGAATGCACTCACGAGTATCGCTTTCAATGCCAATATCAGTAGTTTTGGCCGTGACTCGAGTTCATTTTCTTGATTGTCGAATTCATATGGTAATAATGGTTCATTTTCAAACATGTCTTTATTATTTAATCGCTGAAGTGTTTATTATTTCGTACGAAATATGGAAATAAGTGCTTTTTGATGTTTTAAAGGAAGCGTTTTATTCAATTCGACGTAATTTTCGGATGTTAAAATTAATGTTTTGTTCTTAAGTTATTGTCTTAATGATTTTATTTTTTCTTATTTTTTAATAGTTGTGCTTAAATTGAATAGATTTGTGTACTGAATAAAGATATTATATTATTAAAAGATCTATTCAAATTGATTTCCCTATGATTCAAATTATAACAGAATAGATGTTATTATTACTGACATAATTATATTATACAACACTCAAGATCATTTTAGAAACTGAACTATGCAAATATATCATACTGTCATATTGAATTGTATAGATTAATAGAATTTCATTAAATGAATCATAAACTCTGTTGCATTTACCAATAAACACATCGAATTTGCAAACGACCATTATTTCCGTTTAATAGTCTCGACGAAAATTACAACAGCGACATAATTGAATTTAATAAAGCATTACCCAACTTAACCTTACCCGATAATTTCACATAATCAAAACTGTCATCTGAGATCGACCTTTTTACTAAATTCGTCAATTTCGCGAATCATTACAGCGCCATTACAGTCACGAAACTGTCCACATCTAATCATGACCCGATGACCACAGATCGTGAAAAAATAATTTATTACGCGTACAAACAAAGTCTCACTTTGTCTTCAACCACGAAAAGAGAGAGAACTGACACTTTCCAAGACAAAGGAGATCATGATAAGGTACATTATTCAAAGTTCAATTCGGTTTTAAACTCATTTTTGTACGAAATTTTTCATTGAAATTCATCATTTTATAAAATAGATCTATTGCGCAATATTATAATATAGTAAAAGTGGGCAAAAGATAATTCCGAATGTGCTTTAATCGAAGTAGAAGTTGCGACCTTTGAAAGTAGTGCATCGAAAGAGAGCCGTGCGATTTCAGTTCGTGCTTTGGTATCGTTTTTATTTTTTTCCGTTAAAAAATTCGGATCTCACAGGAAGATCGATTGTTTAAAAATCGCAATCGAGTCTACGGTATTGATTATATGATTTTTTTCATGAAGTTTTGCAATGATTTCTATTAAGTAACTATTGCCAATTTTATGCGTTGCCTCATTTAACAGTCGTGACAGCTGGATAACAAAAGCTCTCATTATGTCCAAAAGAAGATCTGCAACGCATCTTGAATCGATTCGAAATGCAATGATGATTGTATGAGAATGTATCATAAGTTAAATCAACTCAATAACAATTTGTACACAAAAATTAATATTTTTATCAGATTTGCACTCAAACAAACGAAAATGCAATCGTTACAATTGTTCCGAATGTAATATTTGCTTAGATCTGTGATATAACATGCAGCATCTCTATGCCGTAACAATACACCACTTAATTGAGTAATAAAGTTATTCATTTTATTACCACATCGCAATCTTCGTTCAGAGTGCTTATGTTTAGCTATTCGACTATATGTAAACATAAAATATATCATTTGTAGGTGAGAGCTTTCACACTTCGAATAGGGTCAAAGTGTGATACATCAATACATGACCGATTTTTATCTATAGTACAATTGTTGCATAAAATCGCAATAGAATGTAAGTTTGAAAATTATTGATAAAAGTGAGCATCTCTCTAAGATTTATAGAAACCAATAAATTTCAATTAGAAACAATGAAAATCACCCCGCGCAATAGTACTTAAATTTTGTATACTTCATTCAAAGAGAAGAAAATAAATTAATGTATAATAAATGAACTATTTTTTATATTCAGCAATTTACAAATGAATTTCGAATCTTAAATTCGTCAATACACTTCTTCAATTAAAATACGATATTTTGAAAGTCATTTTTCTATTTAAAATATTTCATTTTAATATCGATTTATCTTACGATTCAATTTCTTATGAAACACGAATTCGATATGATTTAATTTAAATTTTTAGAATATCATTCATACGTTCTTCTATAGAAAACGTGGCTTAGTATCAGACTGAACGTGGTGTACATTCTCTTGTATATGGAAATAGTTTTGCAACGTTGATCCATATAAAACGCAGAGCCAGGTGAAAAAAGACACCAGTTCCATCTGTACTCGTTCGGTAGCTAGATCACTTACCGCATTCACTTCGGTAAGTAAAAATTACTCGAAATACATTTTTTTGTATCAACACTAAATAATTTACGTATCACTTCATATTATAATGATAATTTCGGATGTTACACTCGGTGAAAAAAAAAAAATTTAGGCGTATTAATGCTTGTCTAGACTTGTTTATCTTTCTTATCGTAATTGATGTTACAAAAATTAATTAGTTTTCAAACTAGATATTCGAATTTTATTATTATCGTCTGTGTTTATTTAATATTTTTTATATAAAAACTAATGCGTATAATTGATTTCTTATCAGATTGTATTTCCGTTACTAATTAAATTCGATAGTTGTTTATTTGTTCGAAGTAATTATTGACATTATAGAAAAAATGCTTATCGTACTGATAAGCGGCTATGCGATAATTAAAAGACTCTTCTTTATTTATATGCATAACATTCAAAATTGAAACATTCATAGAATAATATTTTGTTTTACAAAATATTTAACTCTCATATTCTAAACTAAAAAAATTAAGGCTATTGTTTTTTCTTGTTATAACCGTAACTAACAACACTTCAACTCAAATAATAAAAACAATTATTATTTTTTTCTACAGAAAAAAATGAATTTCTCGAGATAAATTGTTGGGTATTCTCAAACTGTTATTAAATTCATAAAGATCGGTCCTTATTGATCACATTTAATACAATGCTTAAGACCTCATTCAACCGAGTCTCACATTTGAAAACCTCCCAACAATAATTCATACAAAACTACAATCGAATTACATAAAAGAAAGAGAAATGCCACAAATCGCCTCGCGAAATTCAATCAACCCTTCCGTAGAAAAAAACCAGCACGTAACAGGAAATATGCAAAAAATCTAGCGGAAAAAAAGGTGTAATGTACCAGACAAAACAATCGTATTACATAAAAAAAGTATTGCTTAACAACAACAAACAAGCGTTTAAGCGCGGTCAAAAGGTTAAGATCTGTATTTGTCCATACAAAATTGCCACCATTATGGTGTTACTGTTTTCTTCTAGCTAAAAAGAGCTTTTCCGGCTAACCTTTCTTCCATTTAGAAAATTTCCATAAAAAAACCAATATCATCTAAATTGAAATTTCATCGAAAAATGCGGCACGTGTTAGTGAAAAAAAATGAATTTCTAATAGGTTTTATCAGATCGATCGAATCGATTGTTCTTAATTTCGCCAAATAAAGAGTCGCATGCTTTCACGTACCGAAATATCTAATTGCTAAATATATCTGTATCGAAACGTGAGAATGACCCGCAATGGTCTCTTATTCTTATACGGATGAGTAAATCTCTCGTTTTCTATGGTATTTTCTTCATTTAAACATGTAACATGTTTTATTTCGCACGATCGTGGGATTTCTGTTTGAAGGTCTCATATTTTAGGGAGTGAACATATTATCTGATATAATTGTTTTAAATCATTTCAAAATTGATTCCTGGATGTTTTGATAACTTTTGCGTATTTAATTTGTGAAAATACTTCCTTTCGATAATATATAAGTTATGATTGAATCAAATGTTAAATAAAATTTAATGAATATTTACCGGAATTATTTTTTCAATCATCAATAAAGATCAATTTCTATAATCAGATTTTTTTGTAAGAAAGCTTTATTCTCAGGTCATCTATTGTTTCAATAGAAAAAAAACTTTCTTCTGATGAAAAAGAACGATTCCTTTCACGATTTTTCATTCGTGTGATCAATGGAATAAAAATTTGCATCAGATAATATATTCACTCCCTAACTCTTTACGTGAAAACGAAATCAAAATTCACTTTCGTTTCATACAAATGCTCGTACGAATAGTGCACTTTAATCTTTCATCAATATTCATGATCTGTTCACAGAAAAACTTGAGTTTCTTTTCACTGCTTGAAAAGCGTGAAAAGATCGTGTTAATGCATTTATTTTGATTTGTTTTAACAATATTTGTGATTAATCTTTTCATGATATGCAACGATGTGTATCAAATGCTGAATATCTTACATAATGAACTCATTATTTATTCTCATGAATAATCATAGTAAGATTCGATTTTTCTTTCACAGATTGAATTTTCACAGAGAAAATCTTTATAGAAGATAATTTCACTAAAATCTACAATCATGATTAATTTAAAGGTATGTATAAATTATTTCAAATTTTTTATCGATTCGTGAGATGTATCATTGCCCAATATGCATTTACGCAATCTTACTTAAAAACACTAAAAAGCATCAATTATCTTCTACAGACAGCACAAAAAAACAACAAAAATACGTATATTTCAACCGATTCACTTTTTTTAATTACTAATCGATATATCATTGAAAATTATGCATAAAACCGTTTCAATCCACAAACGTATGACACATCGATTCACACATGAATCAGTCCTTGATATTCAAATACTATCGACCTTTATAAAATAAAATTAACAGCCCATTATAAGAATTTCCGACAAAGCACTTAATCACCCATAAATCCAGAAAAAAGCGATATCGAAAACGCTCTAAAAGGGAAATTTTCTCCCACGATATAAATCGATGATATTTGCATACAATCGACTTCCGATTTAATTGTACACCATATTCGCCATAACTTTAGACCATGTGTCGTTCCTTTGAACCGATGTCAAAATTCATTATTCACAGCAGTAATAATTTACTGTGTTTATCTCATGACGATACGAATCCTTCCACTATTGTTTTGAATATCCGCCTTATGTGAAATATATTGCGTGCCAGAACAATGAATGATTTTTTTATGGTTTTTACACGTATGTTTTTAATATATGAATTTTATTAATTAACCATTAGTATAATTTTAATTATTGTAATGACTTATATTGTTGGTTTTTATTTGTTTTATATCTGAAAAAAATATTTTGTATGAATTTTAAATATGAAAATGATTGCACAATCATAACAATATATCATTTTCACGGTTGTGAGTTCTAAAAAAGATTTTAATTTTTGTTATAATAAAAATCTAATCAGAATTATTCACATAACAATTTTAATTTGGAGACTTGAACAAACTCACGTACAAAACCCGTTCACAAAAATTTTAATATTTTCTTCGTTAATTTTAAATAATCACACATGAAACAATTAAATGTTCATATTTTGATAAAAACGCATTAAATTTCATATTTTGTCATTAATCAAACGTTTTAATTAAGACAGAGAACCGTTTCACGTTTTGCATTTTCAGCATGACGTAAAACATTACGTTCACGCATTAAATCGTCTCTGACAGATTAAATAACGGACTGAAATCTCGCAATCTCACACAAAACAATCATCAATGCTATTTTAATTAATTGAAACTTGCATACTTCGTGTAAAAATAAATAGTTTTGCAATTAAACGCCTTTCGGCACATCGCGGCTCCCAAGCATTTGCATCCAACTTCTGTTGTAAGACGCCTAGGAAAATTGCGAAAATGACCAACTTACGAGAAAATTAGACGATGAAATTTTCCCAGAGAGTTTACCTACGATGTGCGAACTCGAATTGAATTAATTCAAATCTCATGTTCTGATAACGGATGGCATTGAGCGATAAAACTTTCGAACCGCCCAAAGAGAACAATTGAGATCGATTATCTCGTTAAAAACCCTACACTTAATACGCTAACGATATTTCAACAAATGTTAACTATAATAAATTAATTTAATATTCATCACTTGAAACTTTTGATTGAACGTAAATTCGACTTCCTAATAAGCGATCGAACTGAAGTTTGATCCGCAAATGTACATCGGAAAATCCAGATCAATGGATCCTATAGATCACGATCACCTATCTAATTGATCCACATCGAACTGGAAAAAAGACCGACTCTCGAAATGAATAAAAAAAGATCGTGTCCGTGCGAGTTTGCGCAATTTTCGCTCACGGTGTTACGGAACAACGATCCGCACGCAACAGACAACAACAACAACCTCAACATCAACAGACATCAACCGGAGGAACACAATCGCTAGATTAATTGCCGTCCGAGGAAAATGGACCAGAAAGATTTGTCTGGGATAGTGTTACACGGAATGAAAAAATATAGCATTTTGAGACGCGTTCGTGTGATACTTCTTCTATTGATATGGCATTTGACCTGTTGGTTTGTTGATGTAATCGGATTTGGATATACTTTTCTTTGTGAACACGATACGTGATATACTTTTTTGTTTATTCATCGAATAAATCATCATTTTTTTTTGTACAAATTAGTGAATAACCTTTATACCTTCATGCATAATGCGGATTTAATATATCATTTCAAATTAATGACTCAGCTTCAAATGCAAGCACGATTATACTACCGAATATAATCAAACACAACCTTGACAAACAAACAAAATATAGCTCATTATCTTTATACAATTCGAATCTCATGTAAATAAACTTGGTAATGAAAAATAAACGGTTAACATTTCCAAAAGGTTAATTAAACAATCCGAATCTAGAGCGCACTAGATCAAGAAAATGACCCGTTCAAATCGCACCGTTTTTTCAAGGACTATTATCAATTGTGTACTTTAATAATTTTAATTGCACAACACTAAGGGCAGATTATTTTAAAGCTTGACCAAATCCATGACATTTGATTCTTTTAGGTATTTTCCGTAGCCATGTTGGCTTGTTTGTGCTATGCAGAACCTCCAGTTCATGGTGGAGGATTTTCTGGATACAGTTACCCATCACCAACCCACAATACTCCAACAAGCAGTTATGTGACTCCAAGTAATACTTATGGAGCTCCAAGCTCAAGCTACAACTCTCCGAGCTTCAGTGCTCCGAGTAACAACTACAATGCTCCAAGCCACAATTACAATGCTCCAAGCAACTCTTACAATTCTCCGAGTCCTAGCTACAATGCTCCAACTCCCAGCTACAACGCTCCGAGTCATAACTACAATGCTCCCAGCAATAGCTACAATGCACCGACCAATAGCTACAAACCTCCAACCCAAGGATATAACACTCCATCAATTGGATATCCAAGCTCTGGAGGTGGATCTTATTCGGCACCAAGTTCCGGATATGACTCTCATGATTCTCATGACTCGCATGATTATCATGGAGATGATGACCACAGTGAGGTAATCATCACTTAATTGAAGTAATTTGAGATTTATAAAAGATTAACTAACATTGTTTTTTTATCAAAATAATTTTGTACTAATACTCATTCTTTTTAATAATATTTATTGCAAATTTCAATTCAAATTAAATGTATAAACGTTTTTTTAAGATTGGTATCATTCAATTATTTTTTTATTTGGGTTTCAATTCAATTATCTACATTCTTTCCCGAAGCGATTAGATTGTAATCATTTTTTTTTCTACAACAAGCTTACGATTTCAACTCCTATAAATTATGTTTAATGCTTCAGAATAATGTTTGGGCGAAAGTAAAAATGCGATATTCAAAATACTTTATAATTTATGATCTACTCTCCTATGCGCTAAGTGAAGTATTGCGTGACTGACTGTAAAACTGTATCAATTTTCGAAACAAAGCGATAGTAAAACTTAATCTAATTGTCGTTATAATTTTTATACATATAATAAAAATCGCTTAAAATTCGATGTAAACTATTTAAAAAATCATACGCGCAATTTTTTACTTTTCATGGTCACACCGAAGTCAAAGTTCCCATTAGATTTCCGACGCGATATGCAAGTAGATCGTATCAATCTCACGCTTCATACATATAAATCATCTTGAATTATGTAAAATTTAACATTTTCCTCGTTTATTTTCAGCCAAAGTCGTACGAATTTGGATATGCGGTAAAAGATCCTTACACTGGTAACGATTACGGTCGCAAAGAAACTTCAGATGGCAACACAGTTCAAGGAGAATATAGAGTTCAATTACCCGATGGAAGAACACAAATAGGTGTGATCTAAATATTAATATTGAGATTCATTATTCATTCATTTCAAGTCGAGTTCCTTATGCTTTCAATTTAGCCCTTTTTAGGATTTTTTCAAGTCTAAGAAAATTGTATATTTCTAGAATGGTTATAGTATAGGCATTAACTGATTTTTCCGACATATGATATTAGAAAATTCAATGGTACAAAAATATTCGATGAAAACTATATTTGTTAGAGCAAATGAAAATATTATTCTCATACTCACAATCAGACTATTCTGAAAATATACCTTTTTCCGGTCTTCAGAAAATTCCAAGATAATTACAAAAGGAAACTGACTGTGTAGTTAAAAAACGATTCAACAGATGTCTAAAAACGTTATGATTTGATACATTTACCGCTCACTAAACACTTTCAATGAAAATCTCCGGTTTAATTTCCTAGTTTTTCTTAAATATGGGAAATGTGACACTTGCTAGGTGACATAATGTAAAAGAAACGACAACGTTTATTGATGTATTCTCACGTCAATGCCCCCTATACGTTTTGTAACTGTTGAGATGACATAAGATAGCGCTTCATGCAACGTGATATGACTTAAAAAATGCTATTTTCTCAAGAGAATCATTTGAATTTATAACATATTTTTTTAGTGACATACCATGCCGATTGGAAGACCGGATTCCACGCCGATGTCAGGTACGAAGGTGAGGCCAAATACCCAGAAACTTCAGGGTACACGGGTCCCAAAAACCAATTTGGAAGTTTCCCATCTGGGAACTATGGAGCTCCAGCTTCTTCCAATCAAGGACAATTCAATCAACGTATGATCAGTTCAAATATCAAATCTGTTATTGATTATTATTAATATTTTTGTGAATGTTTTTTCAGCTTCTTCCAACTATGGAGCTCCTTCGGGACCATCCAGTTCTTTCCAGGGTTCAGATTTTTCAGGATCTATAACTGGATTCGGAGGATCGACGAATAAGTTTGATTCTTATGCTCCTTCAGGATTCGGAAATAAAGCACCTTCGGCTGCATATGGAGTTCCAGCTTTTCATTGAATCTGATTAGTTTTTAGCATTTGCATTTTATTTTTGGTTTGAAAATATCATTGAAATTCAATAATTTTGAACGATTTGATCGTTTTTGAAAATTGTATTTTTTATTTATTTGATCGCTGTAAATATTTGTATTTTTTTATTTATTTTGATACTGAAAAAAACATGAAAAAAATGAGCCATCGTATTTTTGTAAAAATAAATGAATGTGAAAGACGATGATCGAATGTGCTTTGAATGTAGCGAATTTGACATTAAATGTTTATTGTTATTAAGTGCAATGTGGAAATGTTTTTATACATTTTTTTAATAAACGCATACTAAAAGTAACTGAATTATTTGATTCATCTTTTATTATTCCATATTTTCTTCTATCTATTGAATATCTAATCAAACTGATGTTAACTGTAAAAACAATATTACGATTTGAACTACTGTCGATTTACAAAACCATATGAGAAATATTTTTTTAATATTCTCATAGATGGCCAGTATTCTTTTTTTAATAACAATGTTATATTTTTTATTTTTGCATTAATGAAAAACTAAAAATCAAAACAATTTTTCGTATATTAATATAGATGAATACGACAACATCTGCATACATTAATGAGTAGATTTTATATTCTGATTTATTTTGAAGTTAATAGATTCGTACTACTACAGAATTATTCGTTGTAAGAACATCGAATACGTACATTCAATGCGAATACAATATCAAGAACAAAGGCTGTTTAAATATCGTGAAATGTCACATTACTAAATGTTAACGTGTTACCTATATTCATTCGCTTCACTAGCAATGTGCTAATCTAGATATGTGTTTATCTCCAAACACATAAACATCATAGAGCTTTTCACGAAGTAAATATTAAATTTTCATAGATAAGCTATTTTTTTATAAATAATTGAAAAATATTAACCTAACAATTAATTTTATTTTTTTTAAATAAAACAAGAAAGTCCTAATACTTTTTTCTCGAGATGAATGAGCAGTTCAGAGGCGACCCAAAATTTTCCAATTTATGAAAATTTAAAAACTTAATTTTGCCAATTCACACGATCTAAATATGTACTTACTGTATTCAACTTTCATCTTACATTCCACACTATCCATATATGAACATCCTTGAATCACTAAGCGCTTTATCGGTTAACTTTTAACCCATCGGCACGATTTGAAAAAAAAAACAATAGATTCGAGTAAGAATTAGCTCACACACCATATATAAACAAAAATACACTCATTCATATACAAAGAAGTACATAGTACTTATCACAGCACGAATCTTCGATTTTGTTAGCTGCAAACAATGCATATGGCTTCGATCGAGTTTCACGCAAAATATCATGGCCGATGGATTGTTTTTTGAATTTTTTACGTGTTTTTTTTCTTATAATAATGCCGTATCTGAAGAGTGTTGTAATTCGTTATTATGCTAGCTGTCATGGGGTTAACAATGCGTTCGACAAATTGGGGCGTTCATGGAATTTTGTGTTATGGCCTTGTTTGGTCGATAATGCTTCGTATAATATATAATATTCATTATAGTCTTAAATATAAATGTGTAATATAAAAAAAATCATCAGAAATTGAAAACGCCAATTGGAACTGAAATTTATTGCGCTCAGATACTATCTTAATCACACCTCATTTTTCAAAAATTCTTTTGCCATTCGAAGCATCCATCAAAACTACGCCTCTTAAACTGTTCAATACACTTTAATACCGATATATGTGAAATACAAAAGTAATAACATTTTCGAACCGATGATTTACGAGCGTTCAGTTGCATAATGCGACACTCTAATACACTTTCGATTGACCCGGGATTTTTTTCATTTGGAAGAAATTCGAATGGGAGTTATTTGAAAAATCGCACTTATTATTTTCGATATGTATTGATCATTTTCACAGATTGGGTGATTATTCGATCGATATTAATCTGTTGCGAAATTTGTGTGTTGAAATACGTAAAGCAATCTAACTGTGGTTAAAAAGCTCTATGCACTAATACGAACTTTTTTTTTCAGATAATTAGAATTGAATTGAAAATTGGTATTGAAGTTTTTTTTCGATTACGGTTCTGAAGATCATTTATGAAAAATTTATTAAATTAATTAATGTTCTTTTGATGCGTTGAATGCGTGTTAATCAATAGGCGACAAATCTTTATGATTTATTATATCTATTCAATTTGATAGTTCAAGTTCTTTCATTTAAGTGAAATAATTAAACTTTAATTGGTTTTTCTATAGATGTTAAATTAAATTTATTTTAAGTGCTAGCATAAATCTAAATAGAATGTTTAAAATATTATATAACTTTCACACTGATCAAAATTCATAAAATATTCTTTTGTGCATGTACATATAATCAACTGTGAAAATTGACAATAAAGACGATCTACTTTAAACGACGAATTTCACGAATAATTTACTGACAAAAACTGCTCTTTCATAACTAGAAACGCTATTTCACTAGAAATATCCAAAAAATACAATGAATAAAAATATAGAAAATTTAAATCTATTAATTCTCAAAGTAACATTTGAAATTTACAAGCAAAGCCTATCATGCAACTAAGCATTAATTCGTCATAGTGCATTTTGATTTAGATGCCTTCCGCATTCAGATCCAAATCGTTCGGTTCGTTCAAGAAGATCCAATTACTATAATACACCTTGCAATAAAACATAAAGATAAATTTACGATCATTTTGTTAATTTATCGCAATATTCTGTCGACGTTACAACGGTGTGAACTATACCGACTTGATAGCAATCAATTAATTAATTAAGAGCGATCGGTCATTGTTTTTGGGCAATTGATATTATTTTTTTGTAGGCATATTTCAATTGATAATTATAATATAGTATCTACAAATTGTGTATTTTTGGAATGTGAGTATTATGAAAGGTTTGATGCAAATTTTTGAACGGGAAAGCTTCGAAACAATGAACGTGTTTTTCGTTATTGCGAAAGCTTTTTGGATTTTTCAACAAATTTCTCGTATTGAATATTCAAAACGTTTTACTATCTACAATGTTTTTTTATACATAACTTGTTAATTTCTTGAAACGTAAGTAAAGTGGAATTATTTGAGATTTTACAATTAATACAACTCGATAGTACTGACTATAACAACAATAGCATAATCAACATAGAAATTTTTGGAATTCCTTGAATTATTTTCAATCGACACATTTTCTACAACACTAATGGTGGTAAAACTACCATACGTCAATATAAAATTGGCATTATTCGATCCATCATGATTCGCATTCTAAGAAAATCGCAATACATTTTGCAACATCTCGAATCGAAAACATCACCGTTATTATGAATCGATTAAATTGCAATCTACAATAAACTTTTTGCATTCGCGTATTTTATTCAAAATCGAATCGTCTGATCCCATACGTTTTGAATTGCATTTTTTTCACACGTGATTTCTGTTTGTACGTGTTTTTGTGCGTAGACAAGAGACCTTGTATCTGTTCCATAGTTATTCACCTGGTAATTAGTAATTTAGTAATCATCCGTGAATGTGATGTTACGCAGTGAAAAAAACGAGAGTGATTCCCAATATAAATGCGAACATCATTCACGCACTGAATGTTGACATACAATTAAATTATTCTCATAAAAAACAGGGTTTTCACAAAGCTTCATCAACACGAAAAGTATTGAAACCAAATGATTAATATTCTTCGACGACCTGATTTAAACTATCAATAAAAAATATTTACATATTCAAGATTAAATCAATCACAAAATGATATTTTATGAATTCGACCTAAAGTATAATTTAAAATTTATCATTATTTTGTCACAACGATCGTTAAAATTCCTCTGAAATTAAGGTCGAATACAGTATGAAGTGATAAATTTACTATTGAGTTTTACGGAAGATTCGTATAAAAATTACACGAGAACATCTTGGACAGATAGTAATCATTGAGCAATGAAAATTATATGTTTCTCTGTTTGCAATTGTAATTGCTGTGCTTAATCGTATTCAAAATCATTTGAAGTATGTGCATTTAATATTTGTGGATGATATGCAATGTGCATGAATACGTTTGATGTGATTAGCAAATCATATTACACATATATTTATTTTAAAATTGGTGTGAATGTTGCAAATCAAAATTTGAGTGCTGAAACGATTGATTTGGAATATGTTACTAATGAAACATCTAAGAAATTTATTTATATTTCACTCGTTATTATTTTCAGAATATTTAACATGATCGTATTTCAAATAATACAATAAGAATAATAAACGATATCGTTAATATTCAAGTATGTTTTAAATGTAAGCTCGTTAGGATCATTGTGTTTTACACATAAGAGATAATATCACTGTAATTACTATTGAGTATGCAATAAAGTTGATTTGAATAAAGCAACTAGGTTTTAGTATGCGATTTTTAGAAAACAATTGATATTTATCTGATGAGAAATTTCACACATCTAATGCGTTTTTAATTTCTCTAAGAACATATTTCAAATTAATAAAAATATAAATTATATATGCATTCACTGCATAGCTATAAATTCTTCGAAGCGATTTAAATTTTATTTTAACATATATACAATGTCCTTAGTCAAACAAATGCACTGTTGCACATTTATGCATATAAAGCACACTTCTCACAAACCGCAGATTAACATCAGATCCATTGTCGTTCCGCAGTGAAAATCGACACCGATTCCATGCAAAAGTGAAACAAAAACGTATATTTCCTTGTAAATTCAAATGTAAAACTCTCGAATCGATTACGAATCAGTTTACCGAGTTACAACACGATAGAATCAATCGAAAGTTTCGAAACGACGCGAACTGATCTTCGCATATTTCATATCTCGATTGATGATGACCAAGGTGACCCACCGATCCGAAAATGCATTAAAAAATCAATATGTACTTGGAAAAATTTCGATTGATATAAAAAAACAGACTTGATACGTACATCGGTCAATATTACTTCAAGATAATCTCAAGATGTATGAGATTTCATAACAGAATCATCGATACTCGAACGATTATCATTTTTTATATACGAAATTAAATTATCAGAAATTTCTGCATATACATAGAATGTGGTTTTAATAAGATCATTTCACTTTCAATTCAATTTTTTATTCGAAATATTGACCAGTTTTTAAATAAACAAATTCTTCAACGCATTTCGAAAATTCATCCGAAATCCCTTAATGTCGATATATCGATACAGATATAGTGGAATCTCTGTAATAAGTCAAAATGAGACGTTTTAGTATCACGAAGGCTAAACCGATTTGCCTAATAAAACGTTTCTAACTTAAACGCGTTAACCTTTAACACGTCCGCCAAACAATTGAGTTCAATTGTCGAACTATTGCGTAGAAACTATGCCATCTGACAGTTTAATTCGATATCGTCACTAAATGAGGTAAATTGACGAATCATTTCCAATATTTAGACATATATGTCCATATATTATCATACGAAATTTCCAAAAATCCATCGAAAAATAACTCAAAATTTTCATCAAACATTTGACTTTTATAGTGCGTCATTTAATTTGATCGTGATCCTAATATCCTCTATAAAATTTAACCTTACATTTCGCACAATATTCAGATCATAAAATTTAATCATTTAAAATAATTTATAGATGAGAACCAATTTCATCTACAACAATAAATCAGTCGTTAATACGCAACGGATATTCAATAAGTTCATATTAATTAGAAATACAATAATTAATTTTATATTTCCAAAATATGACAATTTTATTGCTGAACTGTATGAAACAAACATTTATAAAAGTCGTCAATTGAAACTCACATCGTTAAATAAAAAAAGTTCACAGATCTCTCATTGAAAATGTAGAATTTGCCATTAAAAGGATTATTAATATTAAAAAATGATATCTAATAGAATGTTCCTCTAAAATTTCGTATGCGTATCTTTATACAAGCGCTAATAAGTCGTAACATCATTACTATGCCTAATAGACGTTTCGTGCCAAAACTACATAAATACGATACGAAAACGCTATTTTTTTTTCATAATGCAACCTGTCAGTGCCTAAAAACTAAAATCAACACGGTTATCAAACATTCCAACCATTTAACCTTATCTCTATTAAATCCTCATCATTCGAACGGGTCCTTGACACGGGACGGGTTAAAATCGAATCACGAAATAATAACTCACGTTCAATTTCGCGATTTGCCGATCTTTATTGAGGTTTTTGTTCAACATTGTTATAATATACTATGTATGAGTCTAGCTTCATTGAGAGAAAAAAGGTTTAAAAACCCCATTATCTCGAATTCGGCGGCTAAAAAATGCAGTCGAGATCAATTGATTGATATCCTTGGGAATCGCAAATATGTTTCTTGCGATTTTCCAGTGCTTTTTATTCTTATTGATATTTCAATGAAACATCTATGACGCAATAGGTTAATAACCCAAAGTGTATAAAAACTGTTTTTTTTTCGCAATACGCTGCATCGAATAATATTTATCATTTTCTTCTTTTTAATGCGGTTTTATCAGTGCATTAAAGGTCGCTATAAAATTTTATGCATAAAATTTTAAAATTCTTCGATAACGTTTTATGAAATTTTATGTTCAAAATGAATATTTTTTAATTAAATTATACATTGTGAAATTATGGCTATCGACAAAGTTATATCATCACATATTTTTCTTTTAAATGTAAATAAACTCTTTTGTTTATAACACTGTCGTAAGTTTAACGAAGCGACATTTAAATATTTTACGAAAAACCTCATTTGTCAACATTCATAATATAAAATTGAATTACAATGTATTTAATATTTGAAATAAAAATTTAATAAGCAAATAAGAAATTCCATATAAATATTTAAATTAACACCAATCGAACTTCCTATGTATTCTACATTCATTTACATATTTATAAAAAAAAATGAATGCATGTGTATTATTTAAAGACACTTTCTAGAATTATTGTGTGCATATTTGGTAAGATTTTTGCATAATTACATTTTACATTTAACGAAATTTTTATCATTTGACATTTCACAGGAAAGGCCTTTCCGTAGCTAACTTGTAGCAAGTATTATGCATAGCCTACACACGCAACATCGATATAATTTATTTTACTATAAAAACTATACAACAGTTCACATTCAAATTTATATCCACAGTCTCAAACGACACCGAATCACAGAAGCCAATTCATTACAAAAATTTAAAAAGCAAATAAAACATTCCACATGAACAAATCGACATCAATCGAACTTCCTATACAAACAATTTCACATAAACAATCAACAACCAACTAGCATAAATGAATAACCAAACGAATCATCTTCAACGGCCAACAGCGATGGCCAAGGCTCACAGTTGAAGGTCTCAATAACCCTTCGATTGAACTTTTGCAAATGCACTTAAATTGCAACGACGAGCACGAAATGTTTTTCGTTGCACTTTCTAAAAGCGCATTGTGCAACTGCGAATAAAGTGCCTCGGACGATACTCGTCATTATCGCGATTATCATTATCATAATACTGACGGTAATCATCGTCATTACATCTGGTAATAGACGCTATAAAATCACATCGATCGGTGATTATTCACGAGTTAATATTTCTTAGATCGAATGTTAAAATAAATATTATCTCGACATCAATTAGTCTACATTATGTGTTAACTAATTTGTGATATTTTTTTTGCGCTAGAATAATTAAGGTTTTATTGATATAATAGAGTTGAAATCAATCGAGTTTAATCGATGCGTGTTACGAAAACACTCCTGATTCATTTACATGTTCCATTTTCTCGTATGATAATTTAAATGAACCTTTCGAAAGAATATGATTCGTATTTGTTCAAAAGAAAATGTTAAGTATTTTTATAATATTTGTATTAGCCGTTAATGCATTTTTATGGTGCATTATCCAAACATTCCATGCATGTTCTATTTCAACATACTTTTATAAAATTCTAATTTAATTTAAAATATTCAATTTTTATGTACAATAATTAATATATTCAAAGGAAGCAATTATAATTGCGAAAACGATTGCTTTATTGCACTTGCGTACAAGATACATCATCGATCGATAATAAGTCATATCTTAACATCATAAATAAACATTATTTATTTGATCTAATGATAAATTTGAATAACATATCGATATATGCACATGTACACAACTGTGATTTATAACGATGCGTACTGAGATCATCGCAATTTTATCGAACAAAATAACGATATATCACTGTTACCATTGTTAACGTCCAAAATAGCGTATGTGATATAGAAATATTGATCAATTTTATTTTTTAAATGTTGAATGTCCAATAAAGCCTTGGCTTTTCAAACTTGTGGAAATAACGATTGATATTTTTCATGTATTTTGCGAAAATTATTGAGCGATTGTTACCGATTTCCCGTGAGATTCAATCTCGACATTTGACATCGCATGTCATATGCAAAAAAATATATATTCAAACTTGAACTACTTTCGCTGTTCTTGCCTTTTGTTCATGTGAAAGATGATAATTTCACACTCGTGCGTCATTTCGTACAATGACCGTGAATTATCAACGCACACGCGTTTTTGTCTGAAATAACGAAATTTTCAAAACTGAATATAATTTTTAATGCAACAATTTTCTTAGAAAAAAAAATACATCAGGTCCGAAATTTCAAAACGCCGACACGAAAGTCGTGAAAAATGCAAGAGAACAATCTTCTCAATTGGCTCATCTCGCTACGTTCACTTCCTATGTCAAAACAATATAAAAATAATTACACAAGATTCAATATTCAATTGAATTCGAAATCGAATGTTAAAGGGTTAAATGGCCGTCGATATTTTACGAGTTGGAAATTTCGAAATGAAACAATTCTCACGGCACTAACCTTACTCGTATTTTATTAAATTTATTCTCACTCGGATACAAAATAGCCAAAATATTTGATAAAACACGAATTTGTAATAATTGAGTCATAAAAATAATTATTGAACTTACAAAGTATGACTATTTTCAGATACTTGTTTAAGATAGCTCTTCTATCGCTATAATAAATCTATGAAGATATTTTGAATACTAAACAAACACTTAATGTTATATTTATCTTATATGAAAAAATCAAACAAAACGTGGCTATAAAAAATAATGACAGCTATTATGTTCGATATATATTAATATTAATAACAAAGAGCGGCATTTATGCAATAATGATGATTGTGATAAACAAATAGAACTATTTAGTTAGTATGGATTGATTTATGTTTTTTCCTTTTAATTTTATCCGATGATAAGGTTTTTATAGCTGCAGATTTTTGTTATATAAAAAAACTACCAATGTATGAATATTATAAAAAAAATAGATTAAATGGACCATTCGCATTAATCAAAATATATTTCCTATTTTTAAAGATTCCATTGTAAATCAACATCGATGATTTTCCATACAAATGTTTTTATTCAATTACATTAATCATTTATCCTTCGAACTTCAAACTCTATCGCATTCAACATTTATTTACGAATATCTAGAACAAAATCTTCCTACAGCCGAAACAATCCATTACCACCATCGAGCATGATTAACATTTGAAAAGCGTCATTGAAAATTTCAAGCAACATTAAACTTCCGGTTGGTCTAAGCACGAGCTGTATGTAAAAAAAGGAACATCCTTGAGAACAATTTTCCTAATAACAATACGATTTTTTCCACTTCATAAAAGTCGTGGGAACACGCACACCGAACAAGGTGACCGAGTCCCACATGTTCGCATCAATTTTTAGACACCCCAGTTGTTGGACCATAATGATTATAAACGTATCGAAGATGATTTAGTGCTAAAATAGCGGTTGGACGTTTCTAATTACGAAGGCAAGTCAATTTGAACCGACCGTGACTGACTTTAACTAGAAAATTTTGAAAATATTTCGATATTTGGGTTGTTGATTATTTTAATTGAGTGCAACTCAACACAGATTCATATTTTTTACTCGTTAGTTAAAATATTCAGTATGAAATCTATTTAAATCTGTTGATTTTGAATCGAATTATAACGAAAATACATTTGATCTGTTAAGTAATAATCAAGTTAAACTGTACTTTTATAAAGAAGATACGTTATAAAATAATAAATTTGTAGAGTTAGCTTAGAAGAAGACATGTGCCGTTTCGAAACGGTCATCAATCAATAATTTAGACCTGTTACCTGATGTGTATGTACGTAAAGCAATGTTGATATTGAGAATCTTGCGAAAGAGACCAATCATAACGCCCTCGATGAACAGTAAAGGTTAAAAAACCAATTATCTCTAACACATAGGTGGTTTAACATCCATCCTCATACTCAAATAAGGGTGAATATGAATACGTAATCTCCTTGAAAGCGAATCTTTTTGATTGGGCTTATTATAATTTCAATAAAAAAATACCTAGGCTTTTCATCAGTATTCGTATGTAATGTATAATTATCATCGAATAATCTTCCCGGTTTGATAATTTAATGTACTTAATTGATAAACTTGAGTGTTTTTCAAAGTCGCAACTCAAGGTTGTATGTAATTTTGTACAAAATGCAAGTAACGCAAATTGAGGATGCGTTCTGTAAGTTATCCTTTGCTATCATGCAATGATTTGCAATGACACAACGTTATCGAATTCTTCAATATTGATCGATGATTTTGCAATTCGTCTAGGATGTTGTCAGTTTAATTTCACTCTGTGCAAATTGAATTTCGCTTTATTGTTGTTTAAATGGATCTATCACGACGGAGACAAACGCTTTTATGCAACGATTCTGCGTTTGAAATGTGATCATTTGTTTATTGTCGAAAATTTTTGAAACATGATTTATAACTTATATTTTTTTTTAATTCATATACTAAGAACGTATACGGAATAATCTCATTACGCAAGACTTAAATAGGATATAATTTAAATCATCACTTTTTATAACCATAATCAGATCGATATCCTTCAATCCTAATAATGAATCTAATCAAACACATAAAAAAATACATAAATACGGAACACGAGTAGTCATCCGCATTATTTAACAGACGATCTCATACACAATTACGCTTCTTAAAAAAAAACTAATACATCATACATGAGGATGGTTCTTTTAAACAGACTCAATCATCGTGATCGATTCAGAATCGCGTGATTTTAATTAGAGGAATAATTAAAGATAAATCATGCGTTCAAATGGCGATTATGACCTGCGGGCACTCATCGATCTATACGCGTTAGCACTTTCGAAAAGATCTCTATATCTTCTAAATGGATCATTGTTTCAAAGGTCGATCTTTTATGCGATTGCTCTAATATTGATTCTGCTATATTATATTATTATCGATGTTGAACGAAACGAATTCAGGTCATAATCCGTCCGACACCCACACGTTGTTAAATTCATGCCTAACACTGTTATAAATTATTAAGTTTGTTCTATTGTCTTGAAAAATTTACATATATGGAGATCGGTAAAAATTGTATCTTAAAACCGTGTCCAAGTAATATGTGTCATGGACGTTATCAAATGCTGTTTTGGGTATAATCATTCGATGCAGTTTGAATTATGCATTCGATGAAACAATTTGATGATATGTAACAGTACCATCAAATGATTCACAATGTGATATTTTTTTTATATTGAATGTAAAACAATATGCAATCATCGTGAGATATAATTAAGCTGTGACATATTACAAATCGCCATTTAAAAAGCGAGAAATTCAATACGATACTCTGATAAATTAACTGAAAAAAGCTGTTTCAATTATCATAAAATAATCTAATCGAATATATTTATCATATTTTGAAACGATACGTTGATAAATTATACAACAAGCACGTATGTCACTAATTAACACATCAGATTTCCATTGTGACACGACTTTCAAAGCTAACGAGCCGTTTAACGCCAATCTAACGCACATGGAAGTCGCATAATCGTTCGCAATTAACACTTACAAGGATGAAAATCGCATTTTTCATTTCGATCGAATATTAAAAAGATCATAATACACTCAAAGATTATTATCATTGAGCGAAATCGTCTTAAGGCCGACTCGGAGATGAACTCTTTCATGCAATAATGATCAGTGCTATATTTTCGGTTTTTCATCTCAACGAGGTCGCACAATTTGGTAATTCGGATTCTATTCATTTTTTTCATCTCGTATATTTTTTTAGTGGAATTGCAGCGTATTCAATCAAGCCTACTGCGATTCTCTATGCAACGCAATTCTGCAAAATTGCCATTTCTGAAACGGAGAAAGGAAAAAATCCGCAAAAATATACGAAACGAAAACAGAGACGGCCTCACAGCAGTCATGAGATATTTTCGGAAATAATTGCGGATCGTTGCGATTTTTTTTTTTCTTATGAAAGGCAAATTCGCATCGCGACATTTAAGACGATCCGATATCGTAATAATGTGTATTTCTAATATGGCTGACATTATAATTTTTACGATATTCATCGCGAAATATTTCCTTTATCATACCGACCTTTGCTAAAGCTATTTAGCCGAAGGTGTGCTACAATTTAACCCCGGTTCGATTCGATGCACTCACGTCATACATAAACGCATCAGCTTCATTACACGCATTTTGTATTCAGCATTACTTGTAATAAACATGAATAAACATTCGCTTCTTGATTCGCCAAAATAAACATAACGAAATAAACACTTTTCCGACAAGCGACAGTGCTATGGCGAACCTTGAAATACTCTAAGTCATTGTTGCAGCATCAACCCTAACTGATGGTTAAATCGTTGGATTGTTCGCCAAGATCGGATAACATCCTAGTGTCAAGTGATTCGAGAAGATGAACCGAATTGAAAAGGTTAAGGAACAATCGTCTCGGATTGATCTGCGTAGAACAAAGGTGATTGATTGGTATGATGATCTTAGAAGCGTACCTTAAAACATCCTTGATATTTCGATGAATGTAATAAATTACGCAGACATGATACAGTTCTGTATGAAACGATTATTTGATGATCCGTGCAACTAATTAAAAATCTGAAGGTGGTTAGAAAATGATAGCTTTTTTTATCTGAATAGGAATTAATGTGAAATTAAACGATCTTGATCTCGTTTTTTTGTTGAATATATTCTGCATTCATATCAAATTACAAATACATAATAGGTATATGAATCCATGTACTTTTCTTTAAAAATAAATTTTGGATGAATTTTCAATGACTTCAATGAAAAAAGCAAAAAAAGATGCAAATAAATTGTATTATCAACCGATGCAAAATTTTATATGAACTCATCTTATCATTGAATGTCAAATCCAATAGATATTCAAATTACTATATTAAAAAGCTCCAAGGGTTATTTCGCCATGTTTGAGCTTCATAATCCACATAAAGAACGGCATAATAATAACAGTTCTGATCTAAAACGTATTTTCACATTTCGAGCTGACCTTTTCTGCACAGATGCGGCTTCGCTCTAATAAAACGTACAAATTGCCTTTTATTAGTGTTTCAAATAATGGCATAATGTCTTTCATAACATTATTGATATTTATATTTAAAAAAAAAGTATGGCCAATTTTCTGTGGGATTCCTCGAGGTCGATGCTAATTCTTTCGCTAAAAAAAATGTTAAATATGGCATTATAGAGCGCTTTTATATTCAAACATTTCAAAAGTCACGCTTCTAGCTTATCGGAAGATTTTATAATCGATTGTCAATATCTTTAGATCGAAATGCGTATTGAAAAAATATACACACTTGATGTTATTTCCTTGTTTCGTAGATACAATGTAATTGCTAATTACGCTAGTGCGTTGTAAAGTATACTATAATTATTTCTTAAATAATTGTTAAAAAAATTACATACACCGTGTAATGGGTGTTTAATATTTCAAATTGGATTTTTTTGTATAATCTCTAAAGATTAGTTTCGAAAAGTAATTATTTAATTGTTCGTGTGAGATTTTAGATAAACGTGAGATTTCATATTCAGATGAACTCATCACGAGCCTATCTTCTATCTGAAAAAAATATATTTCCTATACATAACCTTGCATAAGTGACATAAGATCAATCATTAATTCAAAAATACATTTAATTGATAAAAAAATAAATTCTTACACTGTAATTTCTCAAGTACCGAATAACGGCGCACCTACGAATAGTTTACAAAGATTCATCGTATTCAACCTCTAAAATATCATTCTACAATTCTCAAAGTCCCTATTGATCAGACGATACATAAAATTTTCGCAATATCACAAAACAATTCAACGTGGGCGACATCTTGATTTAGTACTGAACGAAGTTATCATATTCGCTACATGATCTCGTGGGTTTTCCTAATATTCCATCGAGAAAAATCTATGAATCATTCAAAACCACATGGGAATATATTTTCAGGATGTGCTTTATATATAAACATCGATTTCCGCATGCAGATCGAATTCTTTGAAATTCGGAGCCGTTACCTCTAGGCGATACAATGTGAACACTTCATTGTTTTTTTTAATGTTATTATAAATTGTTATTTTATTCATTTTTTTCGGTTGCGGTTGAATTGTGGAGATACGCAGTCAGGACCTTGATCGTACTCGTAAGTCACGATCATGAGAAATGTATTAATTAACATCCCATTCGGTACAAGGATTCTAGGTCTGAAATCCGGTTGCTTCTTCGACTGTCGAAGTGTTGTGAAATTGTTTGAGATTTGTAGCGCATTGTTGAGATAAAAGTTCAAATGCGACAAGTGATTCTCAAAGTATCTCGGTTAAATGCTGCATTAAAGCTCAGATCGTAGAATGAACATGCATATTCAGCTCGTTACTCGGATAATCGTTTTGCTAAATATGACTTATTATAAATATTCCTGTATGTCAGTAGCGTTGTTTTTGATTCCATATTAGTTGAAGTATTCGACCTTTTCAAACGATCACATGTACGGTGCACAAATATTTCACTTAAACCGTATAAATTTATGACAGATTCGTACATCGACAATAGAATTTTGCAAAACCCTTCAAGAATTTCACAGTTTCGAAACGTCAGAGTTGCAAAAATATGCATATATTCCATGTAAATGTACCGAAATGAATAAATACCTCAAAACTCAAATATAACCGCCAATAAAACCATATTCGCAAGGCAATAATATAACTCTCCAAGAACAATAGATTGTATCCGAATCGTAGAGTTTACCAGCAAATAAATGTACACACAATAATTTACGAAACGATCTGTTGTTAAATTATAGATGCTCCTTACAATTATATGACTTTCGTTTCGATAGCCTTTCGAAGCGAAAACGAGAAGTCACTTGTCTTATTAAATGGATTTATTACAGCATCGTTTGATAGACATGGTGTCAAACGAGATAATTTTATATAACCCTATTTCAGTTGTGTAATTTTAAATGTTACTATAGATCTAAAAAATACATCTTTATTATGATGATTTTTCAATTAAATTGATCGTTCGACCTTCTGAGCACTTATATAGATCTCGTAGAAAATTGATGCTCATCCATTGACACTTTAGAACTGTAATTATTGGAAAAAAATGTGCACCTATTGAATCATCATTAAAAAAATCAGTTGTGACTTTCGATGTGGCCTTAACATTTGATAATTATTTTATACATATTTTCATAAAAAAATCGTCGTTAATAAAATTCAAATTGGATATTTATTAGCGTTCAAAAAATAATACACCCGCATTTCGACGATCGTCATTAACAAATTACGACACGCTCTGAATAAACGATTACAAATACGAACTATGCAGTTATTGAAACTTATTAATAAAAAAAATAATCAATCTACAGAATCATCTTCGGGGAATAATCGAACTGCGAAGGACATTGCCACATAGATATAATGCAAAAATTCATTTGCGCAATATAAAATCGCTAAGTGGGTTTCGATCTAAAGTATCCCGCTGATAAAGCCTCTGAAACGAACCTCTCATTTGATAAGACAAGCTTATTTAGTTTTGCAATCGTCTCGTAAATCAATGATCGATAATTTCTTTTACCTTCGCACATACATATTATACGTTCGATAGGAATTTTCGACTCATGACATCATGGGTCAATAAAACTCGTCTAATTGTTTCGCCCCGGACTGCGGAGTTTTATGATAGAAAATTGTTCGTGGAGCAATTGTAGAGGTCGTGTCTTTTCCAAATTTGAAAAATGACGAATTCACAGCCTCATCAAATTGTGTGTGTGTGTGTGACCCGATGACCCGATTTTGTCGTACTATGATGCGTCAGATATCAACCCCCGCTTTTAATACAAACTCGATGTAAAATTATATCACAGATCTAAAATTACATTTATCATTAAGGAAATTGTATTATATTCAACCTTTGAACTGCAATTTTATCAATCGATTTATTAAAACTTCCGCACAACTCTAAAGCTCGATCACTTATTGACTCATTCACACCAAAAATTCTCTAGAACGCAAGAATCTAAAATAATCAAATTATTCAAATTCATGTTGAATCATCGAAGATGATGTTCTAAACAAAAAAATCATGCGAATTATTGGGTTATGACATTGCGGCAACGCCATTTAGTCGCCGTTCGCAATCGATCATTCGAATCAATCAATGCCACGCACAAACAAACAAACAAACAAACAGACAAGAGCATTTAAAAAACAGCACACAATATGGCAACATCAGTTCGGTACGATTAACCCTATTTTCGTTTTATTTCCTCCATTATCGCGAGTATCGTTCTCGAAGAACCGTTGCGGCATAATGACGGCAATGAATCACCTGAAAAGCAATTCTTCATTTGCAGATTCCACTCGGTAGTCGAATCTCGATTGATTGAGATATTTTTAGATTTATCAATAATTTCAAACAAACCTACTATAAAAAAATTAGACACAGATCATATGCTCTATTGATAGATAGAAAATATACTCCCGACTTATTAAAACCTATTGATTTTCATTCGAGAACTCGATCCATTCTCAACATTCTGAACATTCACATTTCACTGTACTCAAGTGAGAGTAAAGAGTATTCTTTTCACCGTACAAAACTCTAGTTGTGAAATGCGAAAATTGGCCAACCGAGTCCATAATTAATAAGTGGACATTATAGAAATGATACGTTTACATCTCGAAATACTCACATGTGTACAATACGTGCATGTGCTGCGATTTCCTTATTAAGGCACCGTTCAAAATCGACGGTTACGTGTAGGTGAATAGTTGACTTCGCCCTTTCTATCCTGACCGTTTATAGGATTGCAATAAAATAGTCAATTGTACATATAGACGAATCCTTGAACTCTTCTTGTAAACGCATCCTTGTTGCGTTTATTAGTCAGAAGACACCTACTTGTTTATATTCTGTATTGTCGCCCACTTTTGAGCTTTGTGTGTAATATTATATTAACTATCAGTTCTTAAAATATCTAATTAAACATTAAAAAATATCTGCCCTTCTCAGCTGTCAATTTTATTGAAAAATATTTGACATTGACGTTCTTTTTAATTGTGACACGTTTAAAAATCTCAATTGTGTAAATGCTAATCGTAGGATGAACAATTGAATATTTACCTACTAAAAGTATCTTAATTCATTTTTATTACGTATCATTATGACAAATAGGATTGTTAACCTCATTTACATGCATTTTAATGATATATATTCACGCGCAATCATCTACTTAGTGTTCCCTATGATCGATGTGCAGTTTTGGATTATATACGAGTTACATGTATATTACGCCTTATGCAACTCTTAAGTTATGGTGTCGCAAAATTATGACGATTTCTCTCAATAAAATCGAAACGTTTTCAATAAAATAGCACATCGTGTTTCATGATGCAGGAAATGCACATTTATTCGAACACAATAGTTGAAAGCTCAATTCGTTCTTAGGATTCTGCAAACAAATGATTCTAGCATATTATAAACCTGCAATTTTTCCAATAACGACCCGAACAAATCTAAAGCTCAATAATGAACCGGAAAACCTCGAATGCACTTCCGACTATGTCCATCTTCATCGAAACAGCAAGCGATCAACTACCATTTTTAAGAACAAGGTTCAATTCATTATTAAAATTTTATTAACTCATCATATTTAATTAAATATACCTACATGCTAGATATAAGTATTATAAAAAACTTCAATCCATATCATACTCAAATATATGTCTAATAGCAATGTATAGCTTTATCTTGAATTCTATAAACTAATTTCAGACCCGAATGTTAATATAATATTTGGTGAGTTTTATGATGTGATCCGAAAAAAAAGGTTGTTTAACACAATTTTGAATCATGTTGTCTTAGAAGATCCAAATTGTTAAGAAATCGAGTCTCGTTCGAGAAGTGCTCGAGTTGCGCAATCGAACGAGACTCTCGTGATGCGGCTGTGACCGAAACCGCCAATTATTCTGTTACACAGTCACATCCGCAATGCACACTCAGCGCTTCTCAAACTGTTTGTGCGTGACATCAAATTCGATTCGTACACGTCGATATGTCTGTGTTGTGCAACGGAGAATCTCACAAATGCATGCTGTTTGGTTTCGGCGACTGTATGTTATATGTGCATGTTTATTTGTTTGCTTTTCTTCTAAATTTATTTTTTTATCATTTATGGTATAATAAATAATAATTGAATTAAAATTTTATTGAAATTTTAGAGATTTGTATTTTTTATAATAAAAAATTTTCAAAGAAGTCACACAATAAAAAAACATGAACGAAAGGTTAGGTATGAAACCCAACATTAAACTATCAAATTAAATGCTCTGATATTTCAATTCTAAAATGTAATATCGTTAATTATTCAATACGAACGGCAAATTATTCGATTAATTAACATTGAAACATTTCTAAAACCTCAATACGACCCTCTTTCGAAACGAGAAACCAACAACACCTTACTGAAAGATAATTTGCATCATCTCGAAATTGTTGCATCGAATGCATAACTCACAATCATCATCGACACACCATTATTTACAGTGCAATCTGAATCGTAAAATACAACTGAGTCTGTTCTAAGTGCACCTGACTATAACACAACCGAATGTCCAAGTCGCAATTTGCAAATGTTAAGTGTTGACAAAACGCTTCGCTCGTCAATGCTAACGATCCACGTTTAACTTATTATAATACGTGTAACAGAATCCGTTTGACACTTGCACATTTCTATCTATTTATCATAGGAATCTGTCTTGTAACTTTGTGAGATATTGTGTCGGGTTTATAAGTGATTTTATGTGCAACGTTATGTTCGGCGCATACAAGTTTTGGTATGAAGAATCGATGATTATAAATTTAACATCGTATGTAATAATGTGATCAATTTCATATCAGTTAGTTTAATTATAATCAAGTGTTTCACGTGTCTTGCAGTTTGGTTTATTTCGTATATAATATGTGTAATAAAATTTTGAATTATGAATAGGTTAAGTGTTGGAAAAAAGCATTGATTAATAGTATTCATACGGTCAATATTTTTTTCAAGCGTGCTTAATTATAGTACATTTAAAATGTTATTTTAAAAAAGCATCAGTTTCGGCGTTAAAGATTAATTACGCTAATTGAAATTAGATGCTACAACCGAAAATTGAAAGTTTAGCTGGACGTTATTTATTAGCAATTTTTTAGCAAACCTGTTAATCTTTTAATATTTTCAAAGTGCACTGAAAGATAAATTATGTAAAATTTTACACACGACCATAATTCGCCGTGAAAATCAAATTTTGCACACAAGAGCGAACATCATAAAATTTCAAATTTAATAACACCACGTGAGAAACTAATTTGGAATATTAATACAACAGATCATCGCATAAATTAGACCGTAATTATAATCAAACAATTTATTTAAATCAAAACACTATATTCCGCATATTTCAACAACGAAGCTTCATATGAGAACGTTCTATGGGATTTTCCCTATCTAACCGCTTCTTATTCAAACGATCTCGGATATCCCACGAGTCTGGTGTTAAGTAATGTCCAACTTTACACCATCAGTATGGATACAGAAGTACAATTCGATAGACGAAAACCGTTTATTCCTCGACTCGGCCATCTAGAGCAGTTCAGCTCTCATGAAAGTTGCGAAACGTAGCCTTTTGACACTGAGGTGGCAATCTCGATAGTTCGCATCGTTTTCGATTTGCGTATTGAGTCTTTTTTTTGAGTGAATAAGACTGTTTGCGAATTTTATGGTTCGGTGTGGTCGTTTCGCCTTTTTTCATTGTTCGACGTTGCGTTAGATCTGTTTGGATTTTTGAAGCATTGTTTGGTTTATGATGCTGTATAGTTGATCAATATGCAAATATTTGGAAAAATTGACGTTTCGATATAAGTGCTCTCATTCATTGGAAAAATATCGTGTTTTAGTGAAAGTAAGAATGGATTTCGTTTCAATTTTGGATCTAAAAAACATGTTAGGAAAACACAGTATGTAAATATTGAACCCTGAAAAACTGTCAATTTTCTAACAGAAGCCATCCAGATCCGACTCGAACTCACATCGACATCGACGACAATACGAAAGCAGTTCAACCGCGCCTCTCCAAGCTGTCCTTGCAGATCGACTAAATATCGCAGAACCTTTCGGCACCGAAGCTCGAGACATGTCTCGTGGTGCGATGCAAACTTTGTACCATCCTCGATGGAATGTGACCTATTGAGGTAACACCGTGTGGCTGGGGCGTACCTCACGCTCTCCAAGAACGTTCTCCTTATAGTAGAGTTAGAGTGCCGACATTGTTGATGGTGCTGCATCCGCTCGTTAAACGGATGTGGTGCACGGATCTATGGAAATGTCGATTTTTAATGGACGATGTGGAAAACTTATGTGTGAGGTTTGGTTCGATGAGATGTTCGAACCTTTTGTAGGAAACTATCGTGTCGAGTCTTGAAAACATGTTTCGCTGTTTGAAACATTGTCGTTATGCATTGAATTCATGCCAAACAAGCACTTCGCATAACAAGTGATTCGCATAGCAAGTAATTCGCATAAGAAGCATTACAAAATTAAAAAATATAACTCACTTAGCAAGGAAAATATTGTGATGTCTTGTGTAAAGCTACAACTTTCCATCAATCAAAAAATATAGTTTCGCTTTGCATTACGAGTAAGAACGGAAACAAATTATGCTTGTTATGCGAGGTTCCATTATAATGCCAATAGTTAATCAGATGGAAAAATGTAGCAGTTGTTGATATTTTATCAATTTTTGAAATATATCACAAATTCATGCAAATATTGAGATCGATTTCAGGTTAAATCAGGTCAAATTTCATATCAATAGCTTACTCCATAAAATATCGAAACTAACATTCCTAAATTCTTAATTGTATGTGTAATTTTTTTATTGAATGATATGATAAAAAAAACGGAACAATTTATTTAAGTTCAGTAGTAATTTAGTTGAATTGGTTCTAAGTGTGATGCACTTTGATGGTAATTTAATGTGAAGGTTGTGGTAAAATTGTGGTTTTGAATAGGATCCATTTTTATTATTCAAATAATAGATCTGATTAAAAAAAAAACGATTGGAAAGAACTGATAAAGATGTATCGATGCACTTTACACAATATACAATAAATAATAATTTTGTTACAGAAAATAATATTCAAAGATCGCAGTATTAAACAATAGAAATTTCTATCTATTCAACACCTGTATTGTACAACTATTTGTAGTATTCATATACGTAATATTTTCCTGTAAAACATGTTGATAACATGATAGAACAGACAATTGAATCTGATACGATCTTATTATAATTATTAATTGATAGACCTAAATATACTGTTGAGTAAATACTAATAATTTATTAACTGAACAGATCGAGGAGCGTCTCTTATTATCATGAACTATTATATAAATTAACAACAATTTACAATATCGTGTACGCATTTAAATTTAGTAATAAATTATTTGCATAATATGTAATAAATAATTAATCGTATACACGACAACAGACTAATATTGATCAAAATGAAACATGCTTGAGACTAGTTTAACCCTATTGAAACTATTGATAAAAACTATAACGAAAATAAAACACGAAATATTTCAGTGTATGTATTATCAAGCAGAACTAGCTAAAAAGTGTCATCATATCAACAGTTTAAATATTTTAAATGTTTTAAGACTTGAAGCTTAACCTGATATAATTCAAAGACCAGAATATTTGAAGAACTGAAAAATTAAGAGGTATAAGTGCACACAATCAATATTTGACAAAGTCACATTCAAATTTAAATATCTTTCATAATTATAGAAATTTTGGAAACAAAATTATTCGATTTGATGATAGATTTATATCAATTTAAATTCCAAAACAATTTACATTCATTTCTAAACCAAACGAACGAACCCACTAAACGACAATTCCCAATGACTTAAAGTGACTTAAACCCCTCAATTTCTGGAATTTTCACATAAAATTTCTTCCTAACGATAATAATAGAATATTCCTCGGTCATTTGCGGGTTAAGCGATGAGCCAAGTGCACACATAGAGCCATGGTAGCATTTCTAGTTACGGCCTTTCTCTTCGACAGTACCCGTGAGAACCAGAAGGTGATTTGTGCGGAATATTCATTGCCGCACAAGGTCGGTTGCACAACTGCTCTAAGAAAAAACTCACCCAATATATGGTGTGTAACAGCCCATTGAATAATCGAAGAATATTGAAATGAAATAAATAATCAATCTATAATAAATAAATCATAACGATAGTGTCAGAAAAATTGGTAGAAATATTTTTTATTGCGATAGATATAGGTGTAAAAAAATATAATAAACACGAAATTTGATACACATACATGATTAAAAAATATATCATATTGTTAAAATTTTGATAATTTTATAAAATATTAAATTTAATATCAAAACGGTTCATCTTTATAGTTACTTTGTATGTAAAGTTTATCGAATTGAACTTTATGCAAGACTTGCTGTATTTACTTTTATGGAATGTATAACACTTTACAGAGCAATCTTTTATAAAAATAACTTAAAATAATAATAAACAAACTTAAAATTTGAATATTATCAATTATAGAGCAAAATTATGTAGGTTCCAATTACAATTCATTTTTTTATATTAAATTGTTTTACGAAATATCTACATATTTTTATCAGCTATGACGTAGGATCGTATCAAAAATACATATAAATCAACTCGAATACACTTCATAAACCATTTAAATCCAATAAAATCGCTCGTTACATCTAGGCTACCGCTGTTTAATAGACAACTTAATTTCTCAATACAACATCATCTCGCCAACGGAAATGATTATCGATTAAAACGAACCTAATTAACCTTTCGCTACCTGCGATCGTTCTCGAACAATTATTCAAAATCGTCAAAAATAGGACAAATATAAAAAATCATGGACGAATTGCATATCTATAGATAAATCTATGCGAGTAGAAGAAGAATAATTATCGTGTATCCATAAACGTTACCCCAATTTCGAAATTAGGTACGAGTTTGAAATTCTCATGATTTATTTTGTAGGTGTAAATTGATTTTTTTAGTTGAAAATGTTGGCGTCATGAAGAAAATCACGTTTTTGGAATGAATTTAATCGATCAAAATCAATACGTTCGTTTCAGGGTTAGGAGATGATCTATTAAGATTTTTCATAGAAAGGAGTCTCATAAATTTTAAGTATAAAATTGTATGTATTTAAAGCACTGTGCATAATCAAACTGTTCTGACATGTGCTCAAATATTGCACTTAATATGATAAATTGATAATTTGATGCATCTTTTGAATATCAAAAATAATATGTATCTAAAAAAATAAAGTAATAAAATCGTCCATTATTTATTACTATAATGTTTATAATAATATTTTATTATTATTTTTTTGAACTTCAAAACATACCAACTGAAAAACTATTATAAAATTTTATTATTTCGATCGCATCATATAAACATCAACAGAATATCGATTCAAACACATCAATCGAAATGAATCGTGATTTATTACATGTTCATAATTAATAACGTATGAGCAATAAAATAAATGTAAAATCGGTAATCATCGCGAGGAAAACATCTCAATTTTCAACCGATAATCGATACGCTCTTTTCAATGACAAACAACCTGAAACCATCCTCAGATCGAGGTTAGTTTAAAAAAATTTCACAAACGTAATGTGCATCGCTTAAAATCCTCCTTGAACGTCTGATTTATGCTTTGAAACATTTTAAAATCGATCGAATTAGAGCTTTTCCCCGAGATGATTTACTATAAGACCTATAAGACGCTTCGGTATGTTATTATTTATCAATACGTGAGGTCGCTTATCGAATTATCGAAAGATCCGATCGGCCTCGGGTGAATTGATTTCAATTAATCGCAATTTATTCGCGATTCGTGTGTGTGTTCTTGATTGGGATCGAAGATATTTCGAGTGTTTTATGATCGGCGAAAATTTAATGCAAAGCGGCGTCACGATCGGAAAATGTTTTGAGATGACGCGCGAAGCAAATGACTTTTCATCGAAAGTGATTCGTCCACGTTATACGAATGGTGCAAATTCATTTTTGTACATAAAATTGAAAAAATATAATAGATATGATAGCCAATAAGAAAACTGAGTTAGTTATACGAATTTATTACATTATGATATAGTTATCTAGGCCCGTGATTATCATCAAATTGATACGTAAATTTGAGAATCCAAGCTTTTCATACTTCAGATGTGTGACAGAAAATGACTCGATAATGCACTGTTGCTTAATATCGATATGATCATCAAATCACCTTATAATATTTTATTTGAAATAAAATTTTATTACTAATCATATGAAAGTTCATCAATAAATAGAATATAATTTAAAATTCATAATATTTATATGTAAGAGCTTAATTTCAATTTCGAATCAATTGATCCTTTTATGACGAATAGTTTACATTAAAATATCATAATTGAGATACAATTTGTATTCTTAAGATAGCTACAAATTATTTTAAAATAATACTATTATGTAATAATTTTAATATTTATACGTTTTTTTATACTTAAATCTGACCTAACTGGATCTAAACTCAAATGAAAAATGTGAAAACCGAATCTATCTTACATTAACCTAACAAATCAAGAGTCATATCTACAATGGAATAATACAAAAATATGTAACTATTTATTCAATTAATGAAAATTATTTAAAACAAAATTTAATTTTAATGAAAAAAGATTGATGAAAATTGAATCTTGTGTTAAAATTCGAATGCAATTCGTGCATCGTGGACGAAAAGCGGCGCCAGAACAAAAAGCGTAAGTGAGTCAATGAAAAGCGCAACACCCACACACACATTCTCAATCTTCTCTATACATACATTCCCTCTGTACAAACACATAAAAAAACAATTGGCAGTACACACTGTTCAAGATGCAAGTGAACATTTCGTTCGGAGCGCGTATATAAGGGCGAACTGCAGCACGGGGACGATCAGTCTCCATCGGGACGTAGCCGCGTCAAGGTACCATCACTTTCTGAACACGAAAACTAGCATGTAATGAGGGAAAATGTCGGGAAATTGATCTAAAGTGGGAAAAAATTCGGGAAAATTCGAGCAATGTCGAGAAAATTTGAGGAAAATCCGAGGAAAAGCCGCGCGCGTTCAGTACGAGAGTTGTGCGATTGATTCATATGGACTTGTCGTTTTGGTGTTAATTTGTGTTTTCAAATAATTATAACGTATTTTAGTTGTGTTGTGATTTGATCAACGTGTGATTTTAAAGTTTTTTATTATTTGGATTTATTCAGTGTATATGTAATGTTAATTTTATAGAGATTGGGGATGTGATTTTTGTTCGAATTGCAGGAAAGCACTGAAATATTCATGTTGGATTAGCATATCTCAAAATTTGAATTGATGATGTTTTATTTGTTTTTATTTTTTTATTTTTTTTGATTCCAAACAATTTTTTTGATTTGTTTATATAATTTGAATTAAATTAACATAAAATTAATTGTTCTAATTACATTTTAAAATCGGTGCGTTTTAATGTTTTTCATTTGTTTATCAAAAGTGTCATTGCATGTAATAAATAAGAGCGTTTTTCAATATGTCGAATATTTTTTATATTTATAAATATATTAAATTATGATTAATCAAGCTTTATTAACTTTAATTAAAACTCTGATAATTAAACATATTATTTTTTTCCACAGAAATCAATTGTGGTCCATTTGCCGTAGAGAATCCATCAAAATGTCTTCTGATAAGGTATATATTTTTCATATTAATATCATCTATTTCCCAATATACATACCTACTTATGCACAATTTTTCATTTTAAATTACGATCTACACTGTTCTATCTTTATTTTTAATCGATAATTTTCTAATTAAATATCAGACATCTGCAATCATAATAGAAAACAATAAAATGTTTACAAACTTCACTTACTTTCTCACCTGACATATAATTGAACAAACTTTCATTAACTAAACGTAATAAGCAATCTTTCACATTCGACTTTCGATAAAACTTTTCTCATATGCATTAAATATAATACGTACATGACATTGGAAAATCGTGCGAAAATCTAATCACACGAATATTAAAAATTAATACAATGCAACATAATCAGACATGGGACTCTGTATGATAACATACAATTATTATAAATTTAATTGTATATGATTCATTAGCTTGTTTAGAAACACTGTATATTCAAGTAGATTTCAGTTCGATGACATCGTTTCTCATTAAAATTTTAAGTATTGCGGAACATCGACTTTTAACAGTGGCATAAAATTACATTTGAGACAAACGGTAAATGCACGTTTTGCATACAATTATATTATTGATGACGATTGTTATCTCACTGTTTTTACAAGCAACATTATATAACTTTGAACTGAATTTAAAATGATGAACATCTTCATTCGATGAAAAATTTATTCTAAAATGTACCTTGAATGATTAATGAATCTCCAATAAAATATCGAATCATAAATTGAAATTCTTTGTCATTCATCATGAAAAATCTAAGACATTGGAATTTTATCAGATACATTCTTGAATGAAAATTCCCCTTAGTATTCAATAAATTAATGAAATGAAATATTTACATTTAGATTATATCGTACGTACAAAATCGAACAGATGTTGCATAAAAGCAGAATCGATGGTAACAATTGCTAAATTATCGCACCTTTTGTGTCGAAGTCATAACTCATAAAAGGTTCTAGAGTTCAAAACGGAACTCAATCGTGTATCGCACAACCTTATCTAGATTTCCACGATTCACGATTGCAATTTTCTTAAAAAAAATCGAATTTCTTTAAAAAATATAGATATATGAGCCGTTCAGAGCTAAACGTGATTAACTCTATAAGCAAGAAGTCTAGACAACCATCAATCGTGTTTGATGCATTTTTCGAAACTCCCTTAATTCCCTTTATTATTTAATTTTTCAGAAGTTATAATTATTTAATTTTGATTATAATAAGCTATTAATGAGGTCAATTTACATTAGAGTAAAATGACTTCTGAAAATGATTTATCATCAGGTAACTAAATAAATTTTGTCGTTTAGTGGTATTTACCTTTATTATTCAGAAAATATATTTTACACAATGAAAATTATGACTATACCATGTGATTTGACAATTTTTTTTTCAAATGTGGACTTAATCATTTTTAGCTCTGACCGGTTCATATAGCACACATCTTTGGGTCATCTTGATTCACTTTCGTTCCGCTTTTGATTTCATAATGAAAACACGCACGAGCCTCAGGATCGATCGAAGTTACATAATGGATCAATATGGATCGTTTTCAAAATTTAGATCGAAAGATTTTTCTTAGAAGATCTAAATCGCGTGACTCGGTACGTTTCGATCGTTCAAAAGTGAACGCACACGCTATAGATCCTCATTTCGAGATTATATAAATTCAAAATGTTTACATTTTGAAATTTATTACTGTGCCTTTTCGTGATGTATTGTGTATGAATAAAATGCAAAATCTTCTGATTGTAAATCAGACAGAAATGCATTTAGTAGCGATTTTCGTGTTAAAGCTGTCATTGAGTTAGTCTGTACTTCGCGCCGTTTTCAATCGTGCTTTTGAATATTTTAATCTATCTATTTCTAATATACATATTATATGAAAAATTAAAATTTTATGTTTTGTTGGAAAAAACTGGATTAAAAAAGTTCATGCTTTATAAAAGAAATGTCTTGAAATTAACATACGAGTTTCATTATGAAAAAGTTGTAATTTAATGGTTTCAAAATTTTTATATAATAGAGCTTTATTATAATTGTATCCGAAATATAAAACTATAACGAAAAGGAAAGCTTCATTTTAATTGAATCTATAGAAATGTCAGAATCGTTAGCGAAACAGTTTCGAGAATCACGATCACAACTCGAAACAATTTATGATCATTTTGAAATACAATTGTATTACACAGATATTCTTTTTCTTTTATGATATATTAAACGTTTTTCAGTCTATCATATAAAAACAATAAAATTTATATATGAAAAAAAAAACTTCATTAAATTCGAACGTAAACCCTATTCTATTGTCTCACACGTTGTTCGGATTCGTTGCGCTGCATTTCGATACTAAGCGACCTTTTGCACAAGTGAATATTTACAATTACATTAAAATCGTGATTGTACAATAAACAAGGATACAATTGTATCCAAAGTTCAAGGGCCGATCTCGTCAAATTGTACCATCAACGTTTTTTCATTGAGCAACGAAAATTCACTACCGCATGCGTTCGGTCGCGATTCATTAATCAATCGAGCTTTTATTATGGTTTGATACGAAAAAAGTTGATAATTTGAATCATTTTTGATAAATATCCTTTTAAATAAGCATTTAGGTGTTAGATCTGATGAATTATTATTGGTAGTTTGTGAATCGATCGAATAAATTTTCAATAAAATTCAAATTTATTCAAATCATCGATGGTTCATTGGTTGATTTTATAGAACTGTGATTGGATAAACGCTTCTATAATCTTCGATTGGTTTGAGAATTTTATTCGAATTGTTACGATTGGTCTCAATAAAATTGATTGACCAATTTAATTAATCAAAATTTATCAAATTATTAGTCTATTCAAATCAAATTAAATTTCATTTTTCAATCATTTAATATTTACAAAGTTTATTGCAATTATATTCAAATTATTTCTGATATTTCCACGCATAGTTTAACCACACATATTCATAAGAATCTCTATATAATTATTAAAATGTCAAAACGAACACACAACTTAAAATTGCAACATGTAATCACATTTTAACGACAAATAAAAATATGATTATTAAAATCAAACTCGTGTCAAAAAAAAAATGTAGTAAAATCGCACAAACGGCTCATTTGTCGCTGAAAATGCATAATAATAAAATGGCGGCAAAATCGAAAAGACAATTAATAATTTTTTCGGCTCCATTGTTTCCCAAACGTTCAAGGCTCCGATTGCGTGACCGTTTCTCAAACGTTTTTCACATTAATACAGACGAGAGACGGTTTTTGCAACGGGATTTCACAAGACTGTATTTTTTTTTTTTCAATTCTGAAACGACGACTATATTTTATTTATCCACGTACGTGTGTTCTTATGAGGCTTTGACGCAACCCGACCGTTTAGAGTAATCATTTTAATTACAATCGCGGATAATCGACATGGGAATCTGTGCGATCGTTAATGTGCTATAGGAAATCTTTGGGAAACGCTCTTATAGATTCGATTTTGTATAAAATAGATTCTCCATTCTATAATGAAGTTCATTCCTGTTTAAAATTTGATACCTATATGGTTTTATAAGTACGTTATATTAAAATCATATTTATAAATGCATGAGTTTCTTTTGAATTTTCAAGGTAAATGCAGTTACAAATTTTATATTGGAAATTCATGGTAATGCAAGCTTAGGGTCTGATCTTTCAATTGTGTATCACCAATTAGTTGACAATAGTTAACCATGCAACTAATGGGGAAAAAATTTTATATGTACGTAGCTAAATAATAAAAACGTTTATAACCATAGATTTTTAAAATATATTTTGAATTTTTCTCATCGAATATTCAATTGTTTGTCAACGTTCAAAATGAATTGCTGAAAATTCTTTCAAGTCATACATCAATATAACACTGAGAAACGATGGATATAAATCGGTATATGTTCTTTAGTCTAATGCCATTGTCATAACAAACCTGTCACTACATAGACCGAAAAATGACTTTCCTTGGAAATTTTCATTTATGAAAATCTTTTTTTATTAAGTTATAACTTACGAGTATGTCAAATTTAAACAGAGGTTAAGCAAATTTATGATAATGCATACATCTGAAAAATTATGATTTATATTTTTTTATGAAATACAAAAAAAATACTTTCCATTTCATCATGTTAAACTTATTAAGTGTTTTTTAATATATTTTTTTCATTTAAATCTATTTTTCAGATTACCTTAGTTGGCTTGTTCCTGTTTGCCTGCGCAGCAACAGTTTTATGCCAACAACAACCAGGATACCTTCCACCGAAAAAAGGTTACAACTACGAACCACCAAAAATCCCATTCCCAGACACTCAACAAGAAACGAAGGTAAGCTTCGAACAACAAATCAATCACCGATCGAATCGATCTCAAAACATTTCGATCATGATTCACGCTTAATTAATAACGATTTTTCAATAATTACCGCCGTTAAAAGTCGATAGATCACACCGATGCGGCGATAATCCACATGTAGATATAATATATAATGTTCGAAGTATAAATCAGTATCGATGCTAATAGCGTAATATTTATTATTAGCACTTCCAAAATTGCATATTTAGAATAAGAATGTGATGAATCGCGCCTTAGGGGCGTTCCACAACAGTTTCCAAAGATCATCTTGACATTCGAACTCGGTCAATGCAAAAGTCGTGCCGTTGGATTATCGTCAGTGAAAGATTACGTTTATTGGATGTTTCGCAATTTTTTTGTACAATTTCGGTCTACGTGCTCGGTTTTTTAATACCAGTCCGTTTTCTATGTATCCACGAAACGATTCCGATTTAAAATACGTGGATGTTAGCTAAGAATATGCTTGAGAAATGTGCACGTTGGTTTTTATTCTAGATACTTTTTTTAATGAATTTGAGAATTGTTGCTTTTTTACTAAAATTTGTAGTAAAAAGATTTATAGTTTCTTTTATAATTTAAACAGTGATTACGTACGGTTCTTAATATTGCATTTGGTACCAAGATTTGGAACGATTTTCATGAAGAATTTTGTTTAAACGAAAACATTATTTGTATGAAATTATTATCGGGGTAAAATATTCTTTTCATCTTAAAAGCTGCTATGATTCAAAATATCTGTATTAAATACCACAACTTGACATTAGACCTTAAAAAATTGACATTAGAATCGAACCGTAACATCGATTCGATCGAAAAAAATCCATAATATTTTCAGACCAAACTTTGAATCATATTATAATACATTATTTAAATATCACTAACCCAATGCCCTAGATAAAAATAATTATTTCAATCATAATCAATACACATTCTTTGTAACGTAAAGATGATTATTTATATTAATATCAAGCATAAACTTTTTCTATGCACATAAATCAATCATTTGCATTATATCTAAATCAAAATTTTATATTTCAATTCAGCACCTAAATTAAATTAAACGATATGTAGAAGCGTTAGCCTTTCGAAAAGCGACACGCCCATTCGATTATCAAACTTTTTTCTCACATACCGAAGGCTGTATGATGTCTATATCGATGAAAATTTTTATTATAAAAGCCGATTGTTCTATGGCCATGTTTGACAAGTATTGTTTGTAATTCTGACGGACATAATCACGCGTGTTTGGTAAATAATACGTTAGTAATGACTGGGCATTTTGTTTTACGAGTTAAATAAAATTAAATATAATAATGATAGACTCGATAATGATACGTGCAATGAGGTAACATTTAATTTTGTATGAAATCATTGGTTTTTTCTACTGTGAAATTACACGCTTAAAATTGATAAAGAAAAGTTTTTGTTATTTGCCATTTGGGTAAAAGGGGACGAATCATTTTTTTTTTCATTACGATTCAATAAACATTTCCTCGAAGTATATTTTTGTGGATTTCTTAAATATCGAGAATATTATCTCAGGCGAAAATTTTTCGACACTTATGGAATAGATTATCGACACATTATTAAAAAAAACCTAACCATTCCAACGACATATTCTAATTCAAGTAACCAAAATGATAAGAAAATCCTCTCTTATTAAAATCAAAGTTTAACTTAACTATAGGTTCATTGATAATCATACCGATTCATCTACCAAAATAATTTTATCTTTCTGAAAATTTCTAATATTTCGCATTGGAAAAACTAAACTTTTCAATAATTCAATTTTTAAAATAATTTCACTTGAAAATTTACACCACTATCATATTTTTTCATTAATTTAAAATCATCACCAAACCAAACCCAAAATATTTAAAGGGGCACTTTTCCCATTTAGCAGTGACTAACCTCAACAAATCGATTCGAAACACATCAGAATTCAAATTTCAAACAATCCCAACTTTAAATCTCACCAAATCCATCATCATCATCATCATCCACGGTAACCACGCACTGTCACCTGTCAAAAAGAGTTGCACCATTTCGTCAGTTGGACATCCTCGTTTCCGACGCGTCTTCCTCTAAAGGTCAAGTACGAAACAATCATGATCTGGCCGAAGAAGTCTTCGTCATCTTCGACGTGGAAAAAAAGAACCTCCATTCACCGGTTCGACCCAATAACCCCGAAGACGCCTCGTAAATCCATCAAAATGCTACTCTTACTTTTTTCAAAAACGCCCGTACGTTAACGTGTTATTTATACGAAATGTTTATGTACGTTCGAATCTACGAGAGATGAGAATAATATTACGCATTTCTAATTTTAAGCGTGCATTGTGCAACGAGATGCAACATTGTGAAACTCGGCAATTTCTTTGTGTTACATTATAGGCAAAGGATATGTAATTACTGTCTTTGATCGTGCTCGACATTTTGCGTCCCTAAAAATTACAACGATTACGAATGTACTGCGGTATGATCTATGAATCTTTATAGATCTAGCTGGAGTAGTGTTTGATAATGATTGTTTCTGAAAAAGAGCAAAGATTGTGCGATTCAAATATGTAGTGATATTCTTTTTTGATTTTCGGTTTGATTATATTGTGAATGTTTATCAAATTTTGTGAAGTGTTTAGTTATGTAAAAGTTTTCCTAATCAATAATTCCTCACCTCGTCTTTATTTCGTGCCTATTTCGACAGTTCGTAATTAGCGAAGGAATGTTTTTGAATATCATAAGCGAAAAAATATTTTGCAAACAAATCATCTCAGCTTAAACATTGAATTCATAATTGTTTCAAATCATATAATCATTCGTGATCAATTTAACAAAATATAGCTGACTGAAAAAATATCTACAATTGTACAAATGCAAACATTGTTAACATTAAACGCAATCGAATCAAATTCATAAACGCAATCCTTTCAAAGGCACGAACATCAAAGTTGGTAACATTGCGTGCGGCTTTATCAACATTTCTAGTTGGCGCCACTGGCAACACTGCGTGCGGCGCCAAAACCGAAAAAATAACAAACAAAATTGTGTGGAAAGTGCAATGAAATCGCACAAAGCGCACAATTGTGAAATTGAACAATAGCTGGCAATCCTGGTCGCTTTTGTGAAGGCTCATCCATCACGAGCCATGTGACAGTGCTGCCATATTTACCGCATCACGATTTCGCGCGAATTTTTAAAGTTTCAAAAGCAAAACTTTCCTGGCTTGTCGAAATGAATGCATTGAAAAAAATTGGCAATGTGTTGAGTACAATCGATAATATTGTCGATACGCAGATCGATGATTCGTTTCGGATTTTCCGAGTTAAAACAATACCTACGTTTAGAACATATTTACATGTAGTGTCAGTAGAAATACTCATTTGTTTGACTAGAAATTATTACCTTTCTTGCTTTGATATGTATGTACTTAAATTTAGAGCGAAAAAGGAAATAAATTATAGCTAGAGTCTAACTAGAAAAGATAAGCTACCCACTAACACTATGTACATCTCAGGCTTGAACTAATAGGCAACAATGTGTCCTCGATTGTTCTGTAAAATAACGAATTGAAAAACATATACATATGTTGATCCAATTGAAAAGCTATAAAAATATATCAATAAGTTTCTTTAATATTGATAGAGATCTATGAGAAATTGACAATCTTGAATTACGTATTGAAGCGTTTAGAAGCTATCAATGAGCATTTCAATTAAAGCGTCAATACTGACGATATTATTAATCATGTAAAGATTAAAATTTTGTTGATGAACTTGAACGTTTCAATTGCTTTTTCATGTAAATTTTTGTTTCGTTTATTAACCCTTTGACCGGCGATGCTGAATTGCAATTAAGTCGATGGCCTTCTTGTTTTGTGTGTTGCAATTGGACAATTTGGTCAATTATCGCGAAGGCTTTCAATATCTCATCGATTATTTTTCAAGCACGTGCTTCAAATCGATAATCGTCTAATTTGATTTAATCTTTATTGAAAATATAAGGTAGATATCCATAAGTGTAGATTTGTTACAACTAGCATTTGACTAACGATAAGTTTTTTTCAGTAAAATTTTAGTAGATTATAATATAAATTACTATGAGTTATTTTAATTGATTTATTAAGGATTCTAAATTAATATTGATTTTCTTATTTGTTCACAGGTTCCATTCCCTCGTCCTCCATCACCGCCACCAGCACCAAGACCATCGTATAATCCACCTCCCACTCACGATGAGGTAAACTCTCAATTAACGTATTAAAACACCGAAAAGTACTATAAACATAACGCAAAACAATACATCCAATTTAAGCTGCAATATCCAAAATTTGATTTCAGCACGATCACCATCACCATGAACCGGGAATGCCATTCGAATTCAAGTATGCCGTTCATGAACCTGATTATAACAACGAATACAACCATCAAGCTGTATCTGATGGGGATGTAACTCGTGGTGAATACAGAGTACAATTGCCCGATGGTCGTTTACAAATCGTACGTTACACAGCTGATTGGAAGAATGGATTCAACGCTGAAGTATGTTGAACATCCTTAAAATTTTACTAAACTTGCTGTGCATATTACACTCTAATATATTATTTTTAGGTAACCTATGAAGGTGAGGCCAGGTATCCCGATCAACCACAAGGACAAGCATCCAACCCAAGTCCCGGATACGGTTCGGCACCGTCGACAGGATACAAATATTAGATATTCCAATTTCGATCCGCAGGAGGCTTTCAGCATTGTGTACAAAAAGCGTGACATCTAATATGAATGGATGATATTATTTATTATTTTTTTATATACCAATATTTATAGGGATATTACTGTAAATTAAATATCACTGCCATTTTTTTCTATTTAGTGTTACTTAAAAAGAGTGTGTCAAATCATGAATGTGTTTACATATGTATATTCAGTAAAAATCTGTTTTATATATAACAAAAATTGAGTTTTTTTTTTTTTGCAATGTTCGATATTGTTCTCGGATGTTGAAGAAATATTTTCACAAACACATTCATATATGTATATTATAAAAATAATTATGAATAAATGAAATTTTACACATGTTATAAAAGCATATGAAAGCTCAAGCTAAATGTGATACAAATAACTTAACATTTAAATATATGATTTAATTTCCAACAGTAATAAATAATTGAAATTTTAGTCAGTTCTTTACATATTTTCATTACACTCATGTGTCACACAATCATGACAATGGTTTAAGTAGCATATTTTCCATATCAAGATATTTGATGATTATGTTTGACTTTTTAGGCATAGCAATAAAGTGAATTTATCAAATCATAAAGATTCAAAATCTATTATTTTGTAACAATATAAAATTAAATAAATGATACACTCATTTTTTTCAACTTCTTGACTGATGACGAGACCACTATCATGATATGAGCCCAAATATCGCGTTAAGTTTCAAAATATGTTGGATTGAGTAATTCAACTGTTTGAAATGATATAATTCATATTTATTTGATTATTACTTGGATGATCAGACTCAACGATAACTTCTAAAACCTAAAAGCCAAAATAATAATGTAAAATAATACAAAATATTAAAAATATTGTCATATATTTCAATACAATAATAACACACCGAATTTTCAAATTCTGCATCCGACCTTGCAGCATATTTGGCCGATTCTCGGGCCAATCTATTTGTACAAGCATCTGTAGTCAATTGATGCTTTCTTAGAGAAGAAGGATAACCAAAACTTTTTCCACAAATCCTACAATTATATAGTTTTAATCCTGTATGTAAACTATAATGTTCTCTTAAAACGAGAGATCTTGAGAAAGTTTTATCGCATATTTCACACACAAATGGTTTGTATTCTATAAAATAAATAATAGTGCATCTAATGTACAAGATTTTTTTATATTTATTTCAAACTTATATTTTATATTACCTCCGTGAACTTTTCTGTGTTCTATCATCAACGTGTATGATGAAAATTTTTCATCACACATTCCACAAGGATAAGGAGTCAGCCCACTGTGAATTGTTTTCTTATGTCTAGTCAATGTTTTGCTATGTAAAAAACTTTCATCACATTCCTGAAAATATATAAATTAGATATCCTAAATGATTTTAAAATATGTAATATGTTATCATCATGATGATTTAAGTCATGCTTCATTTATTTCATTATATATGTGAATATTTTCGAAAGGGAAAACAACATAATAAAGAATATTCTTTCAAAATAGAGGCAGACCTCGGCTTTCGCAAATTTGCTATTTCGCACATTTTTGAAAAATATTTTTTTTGGAAAATAGATTTTGAACACACTGAATCACTAATGTTCTTATTTTTTTTTTTTTGATAAAGTCAATTTATCTCAGGTCATTTGTAATATTTTCAGCAAATTAGTAAATGAAATTCCATTTAAAATGCAAACAAATTCTTTATACGATACTTTCGTCCACTGAAAAAAATTGCCGAGCGCCCTCGATATCAATTGCTATAAAGAAAATACATAACCGATTGTGCTGAAACTTTGTGATTGATTATAGGAAATATGCACCAATTTAATAAAAAGAATAATTTCAAGAATATCTTTACGGGGGCTTTTTAAATTAACAATTCTGGATATATTTTTTTGTATACCTCGGCTTTTGAAAAATTTGACTTTCGCACACATTTTCAGAACCAATTATGTGCGAAATTCGAGGTCCACCTGTAATATTTTTAATGTATGTTTGTAATTTGTAGACACAGGCTACAATCATAATTATGGACACAATGTACCTTGCACTTATATGGCTTTTCACCTTTATGTACCAGGATATGCTTATCGAGATCAGATTTTATATAGAAGCGCTTAGGAGATCGTTTAGGACACAATTGACATATAAAAGGGAATTCTTTTGTGTGAATAAGCATATGTCGTTTGAGTAAACTAGAATCGAAAAAATCTGAAAGAAAAGTATTATCGATATGTGTTTAACAGCATAAAATGTTTTCTAGACAATCAATAATATTGCCAATATATCGATTCAATATTGATCATATAATGAAACTCACTAGCATCACAACTCGTACAAGCAAACGGTCTTATATTCGTATGAGAACTCATGTGTCTCAAGAGTCGGGATTTGAATTTGAACGTCTGGCCGCAGTCATTGCAAATTAAGAGACTCTTGGGCCTACTGGAAATATAATTTAACTACATAAATACATGAAATACACATGGAATAGCAATTTAAACCGCAGACAGTAATAAATAAAACCTCTTACACGTTATATTTTCTTTTGCTTTTCTGAGATTTTTTATTTTCGCTCATGATGTATTTTATGGTATCGTGATTCTAAATTGAAAATTACTAATAATTATAGAAAAAATAACATATTTAGTTTTGAATATAAATCCGATAAATCTTCAATATTAACAGTTTAGACATTTCTTCAAATTTTGACGTTTGTTATTTTTCTGGCCGTAACAATTGTTATTCCGTTCAAAAATAACTTCCTCCTTGTAGATTATTAATTAGCAGACAATTAATAATTAACCTTTACGGAAACTATTTTAAATTTAGTTTTTTGAAATGCGTAATGGAGTGACTCGCACTTGATCTAAAAGAGAATTGAATTGAATTGAATTGAATTGAATCGGTTAAGCTATGGACGGAAACCGATATGTTGAGGCCACCGGCTGACATAGCATCGTGAGTTTGCATTAGTGACAGTAGACTTCTAGTTTCCATTTCCAAAAGTAAGTTAATTCGTTTTTATATTGAAAATAATATCTATTTTTACTATTTTACACTTATTTTGAGTACATATTTACTGTGAGATAAGCATTTAATTGAAATAAAACAAGTAAATACTAAAATATTCTCACTGTGAATCTTCGCTCATTGTCAGTGATATTCATATAAAACTTCAATAATTATAAAGTATAATTTACACTTTATCATAAAACAATTAATTGCTCAATATGTCAAAATACATCTAGGTATAATCAAAATTGTCTGTGAGATCATTATTTCACTAATGAGATATTAATTCACTGATCCAGGAAATCAGTACAGATATAAGTAGTCAATAAGATCTTAATTTCAAACAATTTCTATCTCGATTTGACAACTTAACCTAATTATATCATTTCACAGCCTAATCTTAAGTCATAACACAGCAAAAAGTGTTAAAGAATAAAAAAATCCCCAACAGAATCCAATGTAATGAAATATTTGACTTAGGTACTATACTTAACTGTTAAAAATAACAATTTTTAGGAGTGAATACACGATAGGGTAAAAATTCACCGAATCATTGGTAAAATTACGATTTCACTATAACAAATCTGCTAAGATCTGTTTTTTTTTTCATTTTACACATAGTATGGTCTTAACATGGCCAAACTCGACATAAATCCTAATATGATGAAAGAAATCTTTTTCTTTTTAATATTTTTAGAAATATTTTAATAAAATCCCTAACCTATGTAAGTTTTTATCCTATATATCAACAATAATTAATTGTTTCATTTATGCACCAAAATGCAATTGAAAAAGAACCTCTATATCGATTATTTTATATGAAATTATATAATTTACAGGAAACATATCTGAATCAAAATGGAACCAGCCGAAGGTGTGACTCCTGAATACATGAGCCTGGCACTGCTCAGATTCAGAGCTGGTCTGCAACCTTCTGATACCAAACTCCAGAATGACCTGAAAAAAAGCGCCCTCAAACTGGAAATGGCTCCTTATTACAAAGAACTTGCCAAACAATTCAATTGGGGCCCAGAGCCGCAATTAAAAGAGATTGAAGCCAAAGTCGAGGAGAAGTTAAAAGCTCTTGAAGATGCTGATGATACTGACACGCCTCAATGGTCGCAAAGGTCTGTTATGCTGTTTCTAAGACAATCAATATTGTCACTGTATTTAATATTAGTTTTTTCATATTGAAAGCAAATATCAATACTGTATCCAATATTTATTTCGGCTATATTAGAACTACTTATTCGGAACTATCTATAGAGTTTTTGTTAATAATTTCAAATTATTCAGATTGGGATTTAGTGTTTCAGCATTGGTACTGATAAATAATTTAACTCGTGTATAAAATACTGACATGTATTTTAATACTTATAAATGTTTGAAACATTCCACATACAATGTTGATATAAAATCTGCTCATATTGACAGAACTCTTAATTATTCTCAATTATCTCTTAATATTTTCTGCATTATAATATTGTTGTTGATTTTTAACAATATTGAAACAATATTATAAATTATCTATGAGAATGCCTTTTAGAAACTGAATAAAATTGATTTTAACTAGTAACTTATCATTTTTGACTCCAATCATAATTAATTTTCCACAGATTGGAATATCTTTGTTCGATTGGTGATAAAACTGAAGCCACTACGCTTGCCACGAGCAAAGCAGAAGATACATCGTTAACAACTAATAAACGCTTAGATGCTGTATTTGCACTGTTTCGTATTGCTTATTTCCATGGATGCAACGTTAAAGATATGGGAAAAGCTATCCATAAGGTAATAAATCATCTTAGTTTTATTTCTATTATTTTATATTATTTTTTCCTGAAATATATGATAACATGTATTACATATTTATCTCATTATTTTTCAAACAACTATTTTTTATATTTCAGGCACATGAACTAGTTGATCGTGGTGGAGATTGGAGATCGCGTAACAAACTGAAAGCGTATGAAGCAATATATTGTCTTTCAGTGAGAGATTATACTCACGCTGCTGAATTGTTCATAGATTGTGTTTCAACTTTCGAATCTTATGAATTAGTCGATTTCGGTAACTATCTTCTAGTATCTAAAATTTGACTAGCTTTCGACTTCATGCATTTTATTGATTTGAAACATTTTAAGGTAAAATCGTTCAGTATTGTGTTCTTGCGTGTATGATTGCACTTGCAAGGCACGAATTGCAAACCACTCTTCAAAAGCAAGGTGCAACCGTTCAAGCATTACGATGCCAATTTCCCGAATTGAGAGAATTCGTTGAATCTCTTCACGAATGCCGCTATGCAGATTTCATGAAGAGTCTCGCTTGGGTACAAAACTACTTAAGAAATCTTGTGAAAATTCTTGTTTAATATTTAAAAGGCTTTTTTTCTTTCAGGTTGAAACTGTTATATGTTCAGATCCTGTATTTTATCCTCATTATCATTACTACATACGCGAAATGCGCATCAAGGCTTACATTCAACTTTTACGAGCTTACAGAAGCCTTAGCTTAAACAACATCGCTACTACTTTTGGTCTATCTAGAGAATATATCGAAGATGAAATTTCAAGGTTAATTGATCTAATTTTTTTATCAAATGTATAAAATTGTGCAAGTGGAACCATTTTTCATTTGACCATTGAAAATTATTAGAAACACGTTTTCTTCTCTATTAAATTTCTCAATATTGTTCTTATCAGATATACTGCTGCTGGTCGTCTTCAGTGTCGCATAGATGCTGTTAACGGATGTGTCATCACTGGTGCGGCTAATGGTGTGGCTGTTGTTGGTGGAGGAGCTGGAAGTAGCACTCCTGGTGCAACAGATCGCAGTGCTCTTTATCAAGGAATCATACGCGAAGGAGATCTCCTCTTGAATAGAGTGAAGAAATTAGCTAGCGTCATTAATTTCTAAATTCGATTTAGTTTTATAATCAGATATTTGTTCGTCAGTATCCACGTACGATGTATAACTTTAAAATATAATAAAATTTTGCTTAATTTTAAGTATTTCAATGAATTTAATTTCACAGATCATATTAGTTTTATTGAATTACAGAAAAGTATGTAAGTGATTTGCTTATTGAAAATATCAAAACACCTAGTAAGAATAAAGTTAGAAAACTTATACGCTATAGGTACATAACACTTAGATCAATATATTCGTTGTATCATACCCAAGCTGGCTGAATGTTTGCAAATCAATATAATTTTTGAAAAATGTAATCTTTCAAATGATATGTGTTTAAATTTCACGAAGATCTGGCTTTTAGTTTTGAAGTTACAGTGATTTAATAAACACTGCTTTTACTATTTTCGATCTAAAGAGAAAACCTTTAATTTAAAAAACCTTGAAAAAATTTAATACCCTGATAAAACATTAGTTTTTTAATATAAAAATATTTTTCATACAAAATAATGTCTTTATTAGTATTTTTTGACTCTGGTTTATCAAAGCAAGCAAAAAATAAATGATTTAATAATTTAGTTTTGGTTTGATTTTGTTATGATTTGGATTTGCTCTAATCAACAGAATTTGTGAGTTTTTCCATTAAATTTGAAAAAAGTCGACAAAATAGTTTCATTTTATTAAAAACTAGCTTCTATCACCCGGCGTTGCTCGAGACTATTAAGGCTTTAAGCCGATTGTAAATTGTAGTATATTATTTGCCGTTCCCGATTCAATATCTGTTCCTGCTACTATTTCGGTGAAAGAATCAGTGATTTTGAGATCTAAAAATATGTCAATCCCGTTGCGTATGTAGGCTTTGCATAACATTGGCTGTGTCGAAGCTTCCCCCCATGAAATGACAAAATTTACAAAGAAAAATGTTTTTTTAAATTCAAAATATAATGATGCAAAATCCTTTCTAGTTATATGTACAATAATTCCTGAAAGTCTCACAGCGAACGGATCAGTCGTTTGGGAGTTCTAGTTAATCCCGTTGCCTATGTTATATCTGAGGGTCCCCCTCCCTTGCAAAGTCAAAATTTACGAAAATATTTTTTTTGTCAAAATCAAAATTTTATGATCTCTAAACCTTCTCCTACATGCATAGAATAATCGCTGAAAGTTTCGCGGTAAACGGATCAGCCGTTTTGGAGTCTATAGGTAACATACATACATACATACATACATTCGCTTTTATATATATAGATAGAAGATGCATAAGATAGACAACATTTTAAAGATATCAATAATCTATTTAATTACATTTTGCATCAAAATTTGATCATAGAGGACTATTTGTCGAAAGAGTACCGAAATTGCTCATAACGATTGCAAAGTTGACAATTATCGAGTTGCAAGCCGATTGCAACAATAGGAAAAATGCTCTTTGAATCATCTTTCAAACTACTTTTTTTAAGATCAAACTTCTAGTTATAACTACTTTTGCCTTAATTAAAAAAAAAGGTCATTGAGAGGAATTTGGTTCTAATTAAGAAAGTAGGTATTTGTCGAAATTGTTGCATATTTTGAGACAAAATTTAAATTGTTTCACAAAAAAGGCATCGAAATACTTACGAAACTACCAATTTTTTAATCAACGTGTTACATAAACCTACTAATCGTAAGTAGGTAGGTAAAACACCACATATTAGTATAGCCACATTACCTTGTTAAATAGGTAAATCAAATCTTATTTTTGAAAGAAAACATTTAAATCTCACAGCACTTTTGTATATTCATAACTTATCATACCTAGGTATATAAAATATCATTTCAGCTTGATAGAGATGAATTCCATAAAATGTCAAAATTCGCTAAACTACCAAATTACAATAAATCATTTAGGTAGAAAAGCATTTGAATTATTTCATTTGCACGCTTATGTTAACATACAATCATCGAGTCTATATAAATTTACTATTGAACATTCTACCACGAAACATGTTTCCAGTACTTACCTATATTGGATTAAATAACATTTTTTTTGAATATTCACCTATATTTGGGTGTACCGATATCGTTTTACTACACATCACAAAATTTCAGCTGTTATGCATGGTCCTGCAAAGCTACATAAATTATGTGTACAATCCAAAAATTTCATACAGGTACCTAGGCACCTACATATATTGGTAAAATGACAAAATTTGCTAAACTACAAAATAATAAACCATTTGAATTATTTCAGTGGGCATTCCAATGTCAACATACTATCAATGAGTCTGTATTAATTTATAATTGAACATACTACCACGAAACATGTTTGAAATACCTAGGTAGGTATATAGGTTTTAATAACATTATTTTGAATTTTTCACCTATATTTGGGTGTACCGATATCGTTTACTACACATCACAAAATTTCAGCTGTTATGCATGGTTCTTCAAAGCTACATAAATTATGTGTACAATCTCAAAATTTCATATAGGTAGATACCAACTTAGGCACCTATGTATATTGGTTGATTAGTCTGAAATAGGTATAACAGAAGTACCTACCTAATATGAAAATAATGAAATAGGTATGACTGTTTTGTTTTTATATGGGTATTTTTCATCATCAATTTTCTTCTTTTACTATAATTAGGTATAGGAGTATCATTTACGATTGGGCTGAATTGAAAAAAAAAGTAGATCTATGCAAAAAACTAGTGCAAAATTACAAATTTCTAATGTTTATTAATTTTTTTCATATTTCAACGAGCTTATATGATCACAAAGCATCTTCGTGGCAATCTGAACAATTTTTGTTTGAACACTTTTGTGCTGTGATGTATATTTGATTCAATATTTCCAAATATAACATATTGAGCTGCATTTGACTAGTTTAGTTTTTCTGGCAAAAGATCACCAATACACACATGTGGGTAGATAGGTGGGAACACTACACACGCAGTCACACGAACAAAAGCCATTCTTTCTGTTGATAAGTATGAAATGGGTATATAAGATGTACCTAATATGAAAATAATGAAATATGACTGTTTTGTTTTTATATGGGTATTTTTCATCATCAATCTTCTTCTTTTACTATAATTAGGTATGGGAGTTTTATATACAATTGAGCTGAATCGCAAAACAAAGAAGATCTATACAAAAAACTAGTGCAAAATTACAAATTTCTAATGTTTATTAATTTTTTTTCAAATTTCAACGATCTTATATGATCAAAAAGCACCGTAGTAGCAATCTGAACAATTTTTGTTTGAACACTTTTGTGCTGTGTTTTATATTTTATCCAATATAACCCATTTTAACAAAAAGTGCTATGTTTGACTAGTTTAGTGTCTGGCAAAATATCACCAATACATACAAGTGGGTAGTTAGGTGGGAACAGTACACACGCACTCACACTGACACAAGCCACTCTTTCTGTGACATCTACATCAAATCTGATTTTTGATTGAAAACTTTTAAATCTCACAACACTTTTGTACAATCATAACGTATCATACCTATGTAAAATGTGTATCTTTTCATAATAATAAAGATGAATTCTATTAAATGACAAAATTTGCTAAACTACCAAATAATATATCATTTGAATTATTTCAGTAGGCATTCTAATGTTAACATACTATCAATGAGTCTGTATGAATTTATTATTTAACGAACTAACATGAAACATGTTTGAATCACCTAGGTATATTGGTTTTAATTACATTATTTTGAATATTCACCTATATTTGGATGTACCGATATTGGTTGATAAGTCTGAAATAGGTATAACAGATGTACCTAATATGAAAATAATGAAATATGACTGTTTTGTTTTTATATGGGTATTTTTCATCATCA